>MU756830.1:57192-72387 GCA_026770625.1 Nicotiana glauca
CATAATCACCGAGGAACGTACGGCCCGATCCAACATAAAAGTAAATTGTGCAATGCCGAGGGTCGAATGACTCGAACCATAGATGCATCTATTACCCCACTCGCGAATCACCCGTGCGACGCGGTCAAACAGAAATAAGCTCATTGACAAGCATCAACAACAATCAATATATATATATATGAAGAGTAGCCATACACAGGAATACCAATTATTCTCTTTTAATAGGCCAAACAGGATAAGGGTAATTCTCTAGCCTCCTTCTTCTTAATCAAAATAGTTCACACGAATCCAAGTTAATCAAACTGTACTGGAATATCATGTAAAGCATGCTTATGGGTCCTAAACTAACCGGACTTAGCATAATAGTTTCTACGCACGGACTCTCGCCACCTAGTACGTACGTAGCCCCCGAATATAATGACAAATAATTCAATTATTATGCCTATGGGGACAATTCCTTCTTACAAGGTTAGAAAGGAGACTCACCTCGCTCCAAAGCGCACTTCCAATATCAAGAACAAGCCCAAGCCCTCAATTCGGAGCCGAACGATCACAAACTAGTTAAATAAAGTAAGAACTAAATAAAGGCTTACAAGGTCTAATTCTAACTATTTAAGCAAATTTCCCAACCTTTTTCACAAGTTTCCTAAATTTTGACCCCGGGCCTACGTGCCCGGATTCCGAGATTTTTCGAAGAAAGTTGTTCTCTATAACCTAAGTATCAATAATATATGATCTCTACTTCATTTCATAGCAAATTTCATGGTTAAATCTTAGATTTAAACCCTAGATCTAGCTCTAACCCTTTGATTTTACCTAGTTTTTAGTGTTGAATCTACCTAATGTACGTGTATTTAAACTAAGGATGAGTGGATATTACTTACCTCACAATGCTATGTTTAAATCTTCTCTTTGGAAGACCCCAAATCGCCCAAGTGTAGAGTAGTAATGAAATAAATGAACTTTGAGTTCGAATTAAATGAACTCATTGCCCAGCGATTTCCGTATCTGCAGTCCCGAACCTACGAAAGGAGGACCGCATCTGCGGTCGGGGCCCACTTCTGCAGCTTTGCAACCGCATATGTGGTTTCCCCTGGCCACTGGTTGCTTCTGCGAATGGTGGATCACACCTGCAATCCCGCATCTGCGGCTCTAGAACCGCAGATGCGGTTATGACAGAAGCAGCACCCTTAAACTATTCTCCAACTTTCCCACTTCGCTCGAGCCTCATTCGTTTGACGCTCGGGGCTCCCGAGCCCCGCACGAACATGCCGACAAGTCTGAAATCACGAGGCGGACCTACTCAAACCCTCGGAACACCCGAAACGACGATAAATCTAGGAATCACCCCTAAAACCAAATGAATCAAACTAATGAATCTTCAAGTTCTTAATTTTCCTCTAATGGGTCAAAATGCCCTTAAACCACTCGGATTGACACCAAATTTTACGGGCAAGTCTTAAACAATATTATGGACCTGTACCAAGCATCGAAACCAAAATACGAGCCCGATAACTAGGAAATCAATGATTTCTAAGTTTCTTTAATTCTTTAAAACTTCGATTTGACAATTTCTAATAAAAATTCATTACTCGGGCTAGAGACCTCGGAATTTGATTCCGGACATACGCACAGGTCTCATATTTTTCCACGGACCCTCCGGGACGGTCAAATCACAAATCCGGGTCCGTTTTCCCAAAAAGTTGACTGAAGTCAAACTTGGTCTTTTTAAGAGAATCCTGAAGAAACAATTGAACATATTTCACTCAAAACTCTTCTAATTCCCGTACCAACTATCCCTGCAAGTCATAAATTAGCTAAAGCAAGTACGGGAGGTTTTATTTAGGGGAACGGGGTTCTAAAAGGCTAAACGACCAGTCGGGTCGTTACATTCTCTACCTCTTAAACAAACGTTCATTCTCGAATGGACAGAGAAAAGTACCTGGACTGTTGAATAAGTGGGGATATCTGCTCCACATGTCCTCATCGGACTCCCAGGTCGCCTCATTGACCGGTTGGCCCCTCCACTGGACTCTCACCGTAGAAATTCTCTTGGACCTCAACTGGCGATCCTATCTGTCAATAATGGCAACTGGCTCCTCCTCATAGCCCAAACTCTCATCTAACTGAATAGTACTGAAGTCCAACACGTGGGATAGGTCGGCATGATACTTCTGAAGCATCGAAACATGGAAAACTAGATGAACTCCCGATAAACTGGGGGGTAAAGCAAGCTCATAGGCAACCTCCCCAACTCGTCTCAACACCTCAAAGGGGCCAATAAACCTTGGGCTCAACTTGCCCTTATTCCCGAATCTCATAATGCCCTTCATGGGCGAGACCTTCAAGAGAACCTTCTCGCCAACCATAAATGATACATCACGCGCCTTATGATCTGCGTAACTCTTCTATATGGACTAACCTGTGTGAAGCCTCTCCTGAATCAACTTCACCTTATCCAAGGCATTCTATACCAAATCTATACCAGTAGCTTAGCCTCGCCGGGCTCAAACCACCCGATAGGAGAACGACATCGTCGACCATACAAAGCCTCGTACGGGGCCATCTCTATGCTGGACTGATAGTTCTTGTTGTACGCAAACTCCGCTAAAGGTAAGAACTGATCCCACTTCCCTCTAAAGTCAATCACATATGCTCTTAGCATATCCTCTAAAATTTGAATTGTCCACTCCGACTGCCCGTCGGTCTGAGGATGGAATGTTGTGCTAAGCTCTACACGAGTCCCCAACTCACTCTGAATGGCTTTCCAAAAATAGGAAGTAAACTGAGGGCCTCTGTCTGATATGATGGAAACCGGCACACCATGTAATCAGACTATCTCCCGAATATAAATCTGAGCATACCTCTCCGCTGTATAAGTAGTCGCCACTGGAATGAAATGGGTCGACTAGGTCAACCTATCCACAATGACCCACACTGAATCAACCTTCCGCAAAGTCCGCAGCAACCCAACTACGAAGTCCATGGTGATGCGTTCCCACTTCCACTCTGGTATAGGCATCTGCTGAAGTAGGCCACCCGGTCTCTGATGTTCATGCTTGACCTGCTGGAAATTCAAACACTTAGTCACATACTTCACTATGTCTTTCTTCATCTCCCACCACTAGTAATGCTGCCTCAAATCACGATACATCTTCGTAACTCCCGGGTGGATAGAATACTGCGAACTGTGTGCCTCCTCTAGGATCCTCTTCCTCAGACCATCAACATTAGGAACACATAGATGACCCTGGAGTCGCAAAACAACATCCTCGCCAATAAAAACCTCCTTGGCACCTCCCTGAAGTACTGTTTCTCTGAGAACCGCCAAATATGAATCATCAAACTATCGGGCCTTAATATGTCCCAATAACGAAGACTGAGCAACCACACATGCTAGAACTCGGCTGGGCTCTGAAATGTCCAACCTCACAAGTCTATTAGCCAAGGACTGAATTTCCAAAGCTAACGGCCTCTCCTCTACTGGAATGAAGGCCAAACTACCCATACTCTCCGCCTTTTTGGTCAAGGCATCCGCGACCACATTTGCCTTACTCGGATGATAAAGAATGGTGATGTCATAATCCTTTAGTAACTCTAGCCACCTGCACTGCCTCAAATTAAGATCCCTCTGCTTGAACAAATGTTGTAAGCTGCAATGATCGGTATAAACCTCACATGCCACCACATACAAATATTGCCTCCATATCTTAAGAGCATGAACAATCGCCGCCAGCTCTAGATCGTGTACGGGGTAATTATTTTCATGAACCTTCAACTGACGTGAAGCATATACAATAACTCGCCCCTCCTGCATCAATACACATCCCAAGCCAACGCGTGAAGCATCGCAATATACCATATACATTCCTGAGCCGGAAGGCAATACAAGAACTGGTGCCGTAGTCAAAGCTGTCTTGAGCTTCTGAAAGCTCTCCTCACAATCATCGGACCAACGGAATGGAGCACCCTTCTGGCTCAATCTGGTCAAAGGTGATGCAATAGATGAAAAGCCCTGCACAAATCGCCGGTAATAACCTGCTAATCCCAGGAAACTCCTGATCTCGGTCATTTAAGTAGGGCATGGCCAACTCTGAACTGCCTTAATCTTCTTGGGATCCACCTTAATACCCTCTCCTGACACAACATGCCCCAAGAATGCCACTGACTCTAGCCAAAACTCACACTTGGAGAACTTAGCATATAGCTTCTGCTCTCTCAAGGTCTGAAGCACTACTCTCAAATGTTGCTCGTGCTCCCCCAAGCTATGTGAGTATATCAAGATGTCATCAATGAAGACGATAACAAAGAAATCAATATAAGGCCTGAATACTCTATTCATCAAGTCCATAAATGCCGCTGGGGCATTAGTCAAGCCAAAAGATATCACCAGAAACTCATAATGGCCATATCTAGTCCTGAATGCAGTCTTCGGAACATCTGAATCCCGAATCTTCAGCTGATGATACCCTTACCTCAAGTCGATCTTAGAGAACACCCTAGCACCCTACAGCTGGTCAAACAAGTCATCAATACGGGGCATCAGATACTTGTTCTTGATGGTGACTTTGTTCAACTGGCGGTAATCAATGTACATCCGCATAGTCCCATCCTTCTTCTTTATGAATAACACTGGTGCACCCCAAGGTGACACACTGGGCCTAACAAACCCCTTTGCCAACAACTCCTTAAGCTACTCCTTTAACTCCTTCAACTCCTTAGGATCCATACAGTACTGTGGAATAGATATGGGCTGAGTGCCTGGAGCCAAATCAATACAGAAATCAATATCCCGATCCGAAGGCATGCCAAGAAGGTCAGAAGGAAAAACATCGGTGAACTCTCGAACTACTAGGACTGAATCAATCGTCGGAGACTTTACAGTGGTGTCTCGAACATAAGCTAAATAATCCAAACACCCTTTCTTGACCATGTTTTGAGCCTTCAGGAAGGAGATAACCCTACTAGGCGTATCAACTGTGGAACCTTTCTACTCCAATCTAAGCAACCCTGACATCGCTAGTGAAACAGTCTTGGCATGGCAATCTAGGATGGCGTGATATGGAGATAACCAATCCATGCCTAGGATGACCTCAAAATCGATCATATCAAGCAAGAGAAGGTCTGCTCTAGTCTCGAAACCACAGAAAGTGATCATACAGGACCGGTCGATCCGATCCACAACCACAGAATCACCCACAGGAGAGGACACATGAACAGGGGTGCCCAAGGGCTCAGGAGAGATAACCAGGAAACGAGCAAACAGAGATGATACATATGAATAAGTAGACCCTGGATCGAATAATACCGAATCATACCTACCACCGATGGAAATAATACCTGTGATGACGGCATCTGAGGCCAATGCATCTGGCCTGGCCGGAAGGGCATAGAATATAGCTGGAGCACCGGGTGTCTGGCCTCCACCTGACTGAGCAGTAGCTGGCTCACCTCTCCCTGTCTGACCTCTACCTCTAGGACGGCCCCTACCGGCCTGCCCTCTACCTTTAGGCGGCTGGGCAGCTGGTGCTGAAGTCATGGGCTGCTGACCCTGCTGTACTGCCTTACCCCAAAGCCTGGGGCAAGTCCTCTTCAAATGACCCGGATCTCCACACTCGTAGCACGCTCTAGGAACCATAGCCTACTGCCCTAGAGTCTGAGTCTGCTGACCCAAATACCCACTGGAAGAACCTTGGATAGCTGGCGGGCGATAGGAACTCTCTGGCACGGTGCTGAAGGGTGCACTAGAAGAATCCTGATACCCAGAATACCCACCGGAGGACCCCTGAGTAGCTGGTGGGTGGTAAGAACCCTCCGACATCGCACTGAAATAAGGCCTTGCTGGGGCACCTCGGGGAGGGGTGGTGGTGCTAAATATGACCTCTACCCCTAGCTGGGGCACCTCTGAACTCTCCTGAAAATCTAGCCTTCTTATCCTGCTGCATCTGCTCTCTACCCCTCAAATGATAACCCTCAATCATGTGAGCAATCTCAATCACTAACTGATACCCTGTACCCATGTCTACCTTTTGGGCCATACCAGATCAGATAGTAGGGTGTAACCCCGTAACAAACCTCCGTACTCTCTCTGCCTCTGTGGGGAGTATCATAAGTGCATGGCGAGATAACTCAGAGAACCTTGCCTCATAATCGGTCACTGACATCTGACCCTGCTCTAAATGCTCAAACTGATACCACAGCTCTTCCCTATCAGAGGGTGGAATGTACCGATCCAGGAATAGTTGTGTGAACTGACCCCAAGTGAGGGAAGGAGAACCTCTTGGCCTGCCAAGTGCATAGGACTGCCACCATCTACGAGCCCTTCCCTCAAGCTGAAAAGTAGTGAAGTCAACTCCATGCGACTCCAATATCCTCATGTTGTGCAGTCTGTCCTTGCACCTGTCTATGAAGTCCTGAGCATACTCATGACGCTTACCACCAAAGACTGGAGGGTGAAGACTAGTTCATCTATCCAACAACTTCTGCAGATCACCGTCCATAGCTGGCCTGGGATGGGGTGCCACTACAGCAACTGGCTGAGCCCCATCTGTGGGTAGTGCACCCGAAGTCTGATATACCGCAGCTGCATGAATAGGAGCCTGAGATGTGGGGGTCTGGGCTCCCGCTCCTGCTTGTGAAGTAGCTAGATCTACTGGAAATAACCCAACCTGAGTCATAGTGTCCATGAATCGTAGCATGCGGCCTATGACCTCCTAAAATCCCGGTGCTATCATGAAATCTGTCGGGGTAGGCTTAGCCGCGGGCACCTCTCCCTGCTTCTCAATAATGGGATCTATCGCAGGATCTTCTGGTGATGCAACTGGAGCGGCTCTAGGATGCCCTCGTCCCCTACCACGGGCCAGTGCCCTCCCCTGACCTCTACCTCGGCCCCTAATAACGGGGAGGGGGGGGGGAGCAGCTCCTCCCAGGTTCGGAACGTCAGTGGTGTGAGTTCTCACCATCTGTGAGAGAATAGAAGAGGGAAATTTAGTATACTAACCACTACACGACAGGAAATGAATAAAGAGAAGTCTTTCCTAATACCCTATAGCCTCTTGAAAATAAATACAGACGTCTCCGTACCGATCAACAAGACTCTATCAGGTTTTCCCATAACTTGTGAGACCTACGTGAACCTAGTGCTCTGATACCATGTTGTCACGACCCATTTCCATAATAGGTCATGAAGGCGCCCAACACCATTGCCGGGCAAGCCAAGTGCGGAAAACATTTCTAACTTTTTATGTTAATATTATCAAATTTAAGTGAGATAAATACTCCAGTTGGATTCGAAGCCGAAAGTAATAGATAATGTAAGTAGCATAATAATACAACCCAAAAATAAGTCTACTAATGTGTGTGCCAGAACCTGGTGTCACAAGCTACAGGCAGCTAGTAGAATATACACCAAAAGAATATCATACTATTCTACTGTCTGAATCAGGATAGACAGAAAATAAAAGTACAAAGGAAAGACCTCTTCGGCTGCGGGTCGGCATGGAGGAAAAGCATCTCACCATAGAAGTCCCAAGTCCGCTCACGGTTGCGCACCAGAATGATAACCAGATCCACCTGCCTCAGATCATGTACATTTAAGTACAGAAGTGTAGCATGAGTACATAAACAATATGTACCCAGTAAGTATCCCGTCTAATCTCGAAGAAGTAGAGATGAGAGGTCGACTCGATACTTAGTAAGGTCAAGTAAAATGAGGAGAATTTATAATAAGCAGAAATAACTCAAATCATAAGGATTCGTAAGTATAAAACAACAATTCTTCCTTTAGATTTTCATCATGAGTGTCCATCTATATATTTAAGCAAATATGAAGTCTAACCCATAATAGGGTGCCAAATAAGTCATGCCCAGATAATCACCAAGGAACGTACGACCCGATCCAACATAAAAGTAAATTGTGCAATGCCGAGGGTCGAACGAATCGAACCATAGATGCATCTATTACCCCGCTCGTGAATCACCTGTGCGATGCAGTCAAACAGAAATAAGCTCATTGACAAGCATCAACAACAATCAATATATATATGAGGAGTAGTCATACACAGGATTGCCAATTATTCTCTTTTAACAGGCCAAACAGGATAAGGGTCATTCTCTAGCCTCCTTCTTCTTAATCAAAACAGTTCACACGAATCCAAGTTAATCAAACTGTACTAGAATATCACGTAAAGCATGCTTATGGGTCCTAAACTACCCGGACATAGCATAATAGTTGCTACGCACGGACTCTCATCACCTAGTACGTATGTAGCCCCGGAATATAATGACAAATAATTCAATTATTATGCCTATGGGGACAATTCCCTCTTACAAGGTTAGAAAGGAGACTCACCTTACTCCAAAGCGCACTTCCAATATCAAGAACAAGCCCAAGCCCTCAATTCGGATCCGAACGATCACAAACTAGTTAAATAAAGTAAGAACTAGTCAATAAAGGATTACAAGGTCTAATTCTAACTATTTAAGCAAATTTCCCAACCTTTTTCACTAGTTTCCTAAATTCTGACCCCGGGCCCACGTGCCCGGATTCCGAGATTTTTCGAAAAAAGATGTTCTCTATAACCTAAGTATCAATAATATATGATCTCTACTTCATTTCATAGAAAATTTCATGGGTAAATCTTAGATTTATGAAACCCTAGGTCTAGCTCTAACCCTTTGATTTTACCTAATTTTTAGTGTTGAATCTACCTAATGTATGTGTATTTAAATTAAGAATGAGTGGATATTACTTACCTCACAATGCTATGTTAAAATCCTCTCTTTGGAAGCCCCTAAATCGCCAAAGTGTAGAGTAGTAATGAAATAAATGACCTTTGAGTTCGAATTAAATGAACTCACTGCCCAGCGATTTCCGCATCTGTGGTCTGGGGACCCATCTGCGGTCCCCCACCTGCGAAAGGAGGACCGCATCTGCGGAACTGGGTGAAAGTGGTTGGACCGCATCTACGATTGGGGGCCCGCTTCTGCGGCTTTGCAACCACATATGCGGTTTCCCCTGGCCTGGCCACTGGCCGCTTCTGCGAAGGGTGGATCGCACCTGCGGTCCCGCATCTGCGGCTCTAGAACCACAGATGCGGTTATGATAGAAGCAGCACCCTTCAGCTATTCTCCAACTTTCCCACTTCGCTCGAGCCTCGTGCGTTTGACGCTCGGGGCTCCCCAGCCCCGCCCGAATATACCGACAAGTCTAAAATCAGAAGGCAAACCTATTCGAACCCTCGGAACACCCAAAATGATGCTAAATCTAAGAATCACCCCCTAAAACCAAATGAATCAAACTAATGAATCTTTAAGTTCTTAATTCTCCTCTAACGGGTCAAAACGCCCTTAAACCAGTCGGATTGACACCAAATTTTACGGGCAAGTCTTAAACGATATTATAGACCTGTACCAAGCGTCAGAACCAAAGTATTAGCCCCATAACTAGGAAATCAATGATTTCTAAGTTTCTTTAATTCTTTATAACTTCGATTTGACAATTTCTAATAAAAGTTCATTACTCGGGCTAGGAAGCTTGGAATTCAATTCCGGACATACGCCCAGGTCCCATATTTTCTCACGGACCCTCCGGGACCGTCAAATCACGAATCTAATCCGTTTTCCCAAAAAGTTGACTGAAGTCAAACTTGGTCTTTTTAAGAGAATCCTGAAGAAACAATTGAACATATTTCACTTAAAACTCTTCTAACTCCCGAACCAACCGTCCCCGCAAGTCATAAATTAGCTAAAGCAAGTACGAGAGATTTTATTTAGGGGAACGGGATTCTAAAAGGCTAAATGACCAGTCGGGCTGTTACAGTGAGAACACTATCGCGATTGCGAAGGCTGCCAGTAAGTGGACTTACGCGATCGCGAGTTCTTCCAAGCATTTGCAAAGGGTTGAACCCCCTGACCTTCGCGTTCGCGGACACACGTATGCGTTCGCGTAGAAGAGCGACCAAAATCCCAGCCCCCTCCAATTAACACTATGCGTTTGCATCACACAGGTCGCGTTCGCGATAAGAAATCCCATAAAGCTCCGCGTTCGCGACTGTGGCTTCGCATTCGCGATGGACAAATCCACCCCTGTCCCCATTTACCTTAAGCGATCGCGAGAGTGACTATGTTATTGCGATGAACAACAGGCGTGAGCACCTGTAGCAGAAAATCTGCAACTTTTCTTTAAGTCCAAAACTTCCCGAAACACATCCGAAACACACCTGAGCCCTCAGGGCTCCTAACCAAACATACGTACTAACTCAACACCATTATACGAACTTATCCATGCGATCAAATCGCCAAAATAACCTCAATAACAAGGAATTAAACCTCAAAATCAAAGGATTTTTGTCAAACTTCATAAAACATCAACTTTAGCAATTTAGGTCTGAATCACGTCAAACGACATCTATTTTTTACCAAATTTTGCAGAAATGACTTAAATCACATATAAGACCTGTTCCGGGTGCCGTAACCAAAATACAGGCCCGATACTAACATGTTCTAATCAAATTCATTTCAAATTTTCTTAAACAATTTCAGAAAAACAATTTCCTTTAAAAATTTATTTCTTGGGCTTGGGACATTGGAATTCGATTCCGAGCATACGCCCAAGTCCCATATTTTCCTACGGACCCTCCGGGATAGTCAAATCACGGGTCCGGGTCCGTTTACCTAAAATGTTGACCGAAATCAAATTTATTCATTTTATAGTCAAAACTTATTATTTTTCATAGATTTTCACATTTAGGCTTTCCGGCTACGCGCCCGGACTATGCGCACACAAATCGAGGTAATACTAAATGAGATTTTCAAGGCCTTAAAAATACAGAATTCAATTAAAACCAAGTGATGATTTAGCTGTAGTCAAGCCAATATTGCAAGAGTATAATATTTATTTAGTTGAAGAATATTTGTTCTGAATCGTTAGATTATGTGAAAGGTTTTTTTTTTCAAACTCAACAAGAGAGAAATTGGTTTCTAATAGTTGCTATAGAAATTTTTAAGTGTAACAAAGAGTATATATAACGAAAAAATTAGTATGACGTGAAATATTTTTTTTTAAAATGTAAACAAATTATTTCAAAAAAAACTCTGTACTTTTTTTAATTCAAAGATAATAAGAAGATAAGATATTTTTTAACGTTAGTAGAGAGTTTTAAAATTATTATAATAGAAGTTATATCATGGATAAACTTAAAAAATCGAAATCTTATGGAATATTTACATAATATCCAGCCATATTTATCGTTCACTTTTTATAGATAATATAAATAGATTATACACATATTATGTCTGGATTACATATAAATTACACATCATAATTTTTTTCAATTTAAGTGGTGGGGTGAGCACCTATTCAGACTAATTAGATAAAGCCAATCGAAAAATGTGAAATATTTCAACCAAAGACTAAAAATATATTTAAAGTTCATATGTAGATAATTTTTATTAAAACTCATCCTTTTATAGTGAAATAAATTAAGTTTTGTAACAAAATAAATAATGACATAAAAAATAAGATAAAAAAAATAAATATTGGAAAAAATGTTAGAAAGATCTAAAAACGAGAAATAAAAGATGACAACAAATTTCTTCTTATGTTTCATCTTTGTTGAGTATAAAAAATGTGAAAGTTAATCTCATCGATTTCAAATATCTTTTTTTTCAACTCAAATACATAGATTATAAGATAAGGATATCTTAGAATATTATTTTAATTTTACATTATGTATCGTTTTAAAAAAATACTATTACTAACAAACTGATATGATATTTAAATTTAAATTGGAATGCAATTTGAGTAGTTTACATTGAGGTTAAGCCAAGTATGGTGTCGAAAATAAACTACTTGACAATTTAAGACAATATATGCAATGTTTTATAATAATAGTCAACTAATTTAACATTTAATGTTTCAAACAATAATTTTTTTTTATATAGGGTATTAAAAATTCAAATTCTGGGCTAGAGATATCGATAAACTTAAAGTGGAGTCGTGCTGAAATAAATCCGGCCAAAGAATCATTTAAATTTTTAGATAGCCGATTAAAGTGGATTTTAAATTAAGGATAATATCTTCACTTGCATCATTATAAAGATCATCATTATAAATAATCATTACTATAATATACAAAATTTTAGAAATTAAAATTTCAAAATAAAAATATTTTTTGAAAGATAAAATCATACCAAATAAGAGTTCAAATCGTAGTATAAGAGTCACGTCGTAATCAAAGAATCATTTTTATCGTGTCAACCTTTGTACTTTGCCATAAATATGAGTTATTATTTCACTTTGTGGCTATTTTTAGGTTTCAATGACACTTATGAGAATAGTGCAAAAATAAAATTATCACTACGTGAATTGAGAAAATGTTAGTCTTTTTTCATGTAGTGTTTCTTAATTAATATCTGACGATTATCTATAATTATTTAGAAGTTTAAATGTTAAGGTTATTTACATATAATTCAAATAACTCAGATATTTAACATGGTTAATGTCAAATATCAAAATGGAGTAAAAAAAATTCACTAGCTAAAGAATTTTTTATATTTTTAGATAGCCAACTAAAATGAGTTTTGAATTAAGAATAATTACATTGTTATAAAAAATAATTATTATTGAAAATATATTTTAGAAACTGAAATTTTTAAAGAGAAATATTTTTTAAGAGATATCAACACACCAAATAAGAGTACAAGTAGTAATAAAAGAGTTAAGTCTTATCCAAAGATTCATTCATTGTCTCAATATTTGAATGTTTTGCCATAAATATGAGTTATTATTTTGCTTCCTGACTATTCTCAGGATCCAATGACACCAGCAACAAATGATATCAAAAAAGAAAAATAGAAGAAATGGTTAATTTTTTTCATGTAGTTAATATCCAATGATTATCTATATTTACTGAGAAAGTGTAAATTTTAGGATTATTTATATACAATCTAAATAACTTAAATATTTAACATGATTAGTGTCCGCGCATCCGTGCGGGTACTAATACTAGCTAATCTAATAAACCACAAAGTTTATCTCTCCTCTCTGTGCGTACAAAATTTTCCATGGCAGGAAACCGAGAAAAGGGAATGAGGGTAAGAAATAGCATTCCCCTCAACCTTATGAATGTTATCAACAAAGGCTATGACACCCAGGGCTCAGGAAGTGATGCCCACTACCTCCCCCACTAGGCGGGAGAGTCGCCTCCCCCTTTCTGCTGCACAACAAAACCAAATGGGAAAAGGAGCCTTCACGTCCACGGGAGAAAGGGCACCACCTAATATGAAAAAGCTCATCGAAGCATGGCTAACTGATACTCTAGTCAGCATACTCAGTAAACAAGCTCCATGCATGACCATAGAAACCACGAGGATCCCTGCAGAACAATGTGGAAACGAACATGATGACCAATCAGACCCTCTGACTCCAGGTAAAACTCACACTATTACTGACAATGCAGGTGATAACATCCTCATAGCTGTGCTAAAAAGAATGGAGGAAATGGAAAACGAGAACAAGGCACTCAAAGACCAATTGAAAGAGCATCGGGAACGCGTAGACAAAATATTAGGTGCCTCTAAATTATTACCAAAAAGAGATGCGGGCAGGTTTATGGAATAACCGTACAGTGAGGAAGCGGATCCACATGCCATACCAAAGACCTTCAAGATGCCTCCATATTTTAGAATCTACGATGGGACAACCGACCCCGAAGATTATGTAAATCACTACGCTACCGCTATGAAAGGCAACGGCCTCACCAAAGGGCAATTGTCCTCCATCTTGCTGAAAATTTTTGGCGAAACCCTCACTGGAGGGCCGTTGATATGGTATTCAGAGTTACCATCTTGTTCCATAGAAATTTTGAGGAGATGGCCAACAAGTTCATGATGGTGCATGTCGAGGCAAAGAAAGCTGAAACAAAAGTAAATGACATCTTCGCCATTAAGCAATCCCCAGGAGAGGGAATGATGGACTTCCTCGCACGATTCAATATGTAACGACCCGACCGGTCGTTTTGAGTACCAGCGCTCCGTTCAGTAGTCAGAGGCCATGAACAGCTTCATTTCAGGTATTAGAACTTGTACGCGTGGTCAGAATTTGATTTCGGGAAATTCGGAGTTGATTTGGGAAGAGAATTCTCATTTGAGAAGCTTAAAGTCAAAAGAATGAACTAGAATTTGAATTTCAAGTAAACGACCTCGGAATCGGGATCCGAAGGTTCCAGCAGGTTTGTATGATGATTTCGGACTTGGTCGTATGATCGGATCGGGTTTTGGATAACCCGGGAGCATTTTGGCGCCTATTGTGGAAGTTAGCATTTTAGAAGAAATTTCATAAGTTTGGTTTGAAGTGCATATCAATGTTATCAAAGTCCGTTTGGAATTCTGAGACTGTGAATAGCCCCGTATAGTGATTCTGGAGTTGGGGACGTGATCGGAAGTGAATTCGGAGGTCCGTAGACCATTTTGAAGCCATTTGGCTAAAGATAGAAATTTGAAGGTTTTGAAGAGTTTGACCGGGGAGTTGACTTTTTGATATAGGGGTTGGAATCAAATTTCGGAAGTTAGAGTAGGTCCGTAATGTCAAATATGACTTGTATGCAAAATTTGAGGTCAATCGGACGTGATTTGATAGGTTTAAACATCGGAAATAGAAGTTAGAAATTTTAAAGTTCAAAAACTTGTATTTGGGGTGTAATTCGTGATTTTGGTGTTGTTTGATGTGATTTGAAGCCTCGAGCAAGTCCGGAATGTGTTTTGGGATTGGTTGGTATGTTTGGTTGGGGTCCCGGGGGCCTCGGGTGCAATCCGGGAGGTTAACGGATCAAAATTTGGATATTTGAAAAAAGGGCATCTGCTGTTTCTGTCAAAACCGCTTCTGCGGCTCTTGGACCGCAGAAGCGGTCCTGTGATCGCGGAAGCGGAAGGGGCCAGGCCCAGGGGAAATCGCAGAAGCGGACCCCAAGACCGCAGAAGCGGTAGGCCCAAACCGCAGAAGCGGTTCTATTTCCGCTTATGCGGACTCGCAGAAGCGAGTTCTGGAACGCAGAAGCGGCCCAGTCTCTTTGGCCATTTTCCGCAGAAGCGGTCCTGCGTCTGCTGAAGCGGAACCCGCAGAAGCGGGATTTCTTCCGCAGAAGCGGAAATTACAGGAGGCAGAGGGGTCATTTTAAGTCGGATTTTTGGTTCATT
>MU756830.1:75133-98324 GCA_026770625.1 Nicotiana glauca
GCACTTGTGACACCGGGTTCTGGGATGGTTTTCGAAAAGTGTGATTTAATTGTTATTGTTAATTCGAATTGAAGCAAAACCCTTTATTTGTGAAAATGGAAAGAAATTTCTGGAATTTGATATTTTTAAAAAAAAGGATTTTTAAATCGGTAAATCTAATTGGCTGGCCTGACAGCGGTGTCCGGCGCCACCGCGAACCTTAGTGGATTTTGGGTCGTGACACAATAGGGCGAGGATGACTTACTAAATGTTTTTGAAGAGATAGTCGTGGCAGAATTTTAGAATGGGTTGAGCAGAGAAGGTTCGAGGGTGACCAAAAAGCTTATGAGTCGGTTGATGAAGTATCCACTATCCATTATCCACTTGGGATGAAATCAATAATGCCTATTGTGGCGAGGTCATAAGAGAAAACAACGACCTCAATGGACCAACTCGATGACTTACCTAGATACAATCTGAGGCCATGAAAGAACGCAGAGATAATACGAGGAGAGACCACCCAGTATCTGTAATGACCCGACTGGTCGTTTTGAATATCTGCACTTTACTCGGTGATTTAGAGCCAAACACTGTGTTTCAAATCCTTTAGAGCCTCATTCTAGCCTTCCTTTATTTGCATGCGCAGTTCGGATATTGACCCGGGAGGCTTATATACAACAAAAAACAAAACAAAACAAGAATTTTTGCCTAAAAAGTTAATTTTAGTTGATTTCAGTCAATGTTGTGAGTAAATAGACTTAGACCCGTGTTTTGACAATCCCGGTGGATCCGTATTGAAATATGGGATCTGAGCGTATGCCCGGAATCGAATTCCGAGGTCCCTAGCTTGAGTTATGAATTTTTATTGAAAATTAAAAGTATGAAAAATCTAATTTTTTTAAGAATTGGTTTAATGTTTGGCATTGTTGATACCGGGTTTGTATTTTGGTTCTCGAGCCCGGTACAGGTGCAGTATAATATTTTTAACTTATCTTCAAAATTTGGTAGGAAATAGAGTCGGTTTGATGTGATTCAGACGTCTGGTGGTAAAAATAGAGTTTTCAAAGATTTCTTGAAAATTTCATTTGATTTGGTGTCCAAGTCATAGTTCTAGGTGTTATTTTGACAACTTGATCGAGCGAGCTAGTTCGTATGATATTTTTAGATTGGTGTGCACTTTGGGTTTGGAGTCCCGAGGGGCTTGGATTTATTTTTGGATAATTGGTTGAGAGACTAGTAAAGTTAAGAAACTTGGGAGTTTGACCATGGTCAATATTGGGTTCAGACGACCTCTTTTCAGCGTTTTGAGTGTGTGAGCAAGTCCTTAGCGTATTGTATGAATGAAATTCATATATGGGTTGTGTTTGGGAGGTCCCGGATGAGTTTCAGGGTGGTTTCAGATCATTTCGGAGAAGTTTGCGTTTAGCTAGTTTCTGGTGCGACACTGTTCATTCACAATTGCGAACCTTTTATGGCAATTGAGAAAACACTGTTCATTGGGAAATGCAAAGTTTTGTTCGCAAATGCGACATCTGCAGCCTGTTAAGTGCTGAGAATTTCGAGTTTTTGCTACATTTTTTCATATTTTGAACCCTAGCTTCGAGGTGAGGCAATTTTGAGAGGGGATTTTCATTCCAAATCATTGGGTAAATATATTTTATCAATTTCCAACTATATTTCATGATTTTATTCAAGATTTAATATCAAATTCATGGGAAAACTATGAAACAATTTGGGCATTTTGTCAAAGTTTTAAAAATTGAAAATTTTGAGATTTGGGAGTCGAATAAGACTCGAATTTGAAAAAAACACATATTTGGACTCGTGGGGCTATGGGTATTCAAGACCTACCTTTGGACCCGGGTTTTGATTGGGCGGGCCCGGGGTTTGACTTTTGTTGACTTTTTTGAAATTGAATAAAAATCATAGCTTTATTAATTTAAATTGGTTTCTCTCGCATCGTGTGGTGTATTCAAGTCGTCATTTGCTAGACTGAGTCGGGCGGAGGCGAATTTGAGGAAAAGGCTAAGTTGAGTGTTGAGTTAGCCGGATCGAGGTAAGTGTTTTGCCTAGCTTTGTTGAGGGAATTTTTCCTTCTATTTGTCATTGTTTGCTACATGCGGGGGTGATACATATATGAGGTGACGAGCGTATATGTATGTGCCAGGGTTAATCATGCTGGGGGGGGGGGAGGGTGGATTATGTTATATTTATGTTTGTAGAATTTTGTGACATTCTGCTTAATGCCTTGTTTGACTCTTAGATACTAAGGACATAATATTAAATGATAGATATCAAGACTTAGTTTGTTATGACTTGATCAAACTTGATAGAAATTGTAAGAATAAATTGATGTGTCTAATTCGGTCATCCCTATGCGAAATCATTACTACAACCGAATTTCTTGAGATACTAGGCTCTATACTTGTGTTATAGATCATTTATGAGATTCGTAGAAGTATTTGAATACTATGGTTCTTGAGGGTTGTTGAACCATTATTGACTTGGAAAGTTGTGATTTGGAATGTGTTTGGAATATCCGTTTAAGCACTCTTCTTGATGTTATTTGTGCTTCTTGCCTTATTTGTCATTGATACTCATATGCTTGGTAAGAAAGAGTGTAAAGCACGAAGGGTGGTGTCGTGCCATTGTTTATACATTAGCATGTGAGGGGGAGTGGAAAGCACGAAGGGTGATGCCGTGCCATATCATTGAGAGTAAAAGCACGACGGGTGATGTCGTGCCATATTATTGAGATTAAAATCATGAAGGGTGATGCCATACCATATTATTGAGAGTAAAAGTACAAGGGCTGATGTCGTGCCATATCATTTGAGAGTAAAAGCACGGAGGGTGATGCCGTGCTATTTCATTTGTATTGTTATGTTTGTATGTTATGGTGAGGTCATGGCACAAAGGGTGTTTTCGTGCAGGTGAGGATGAGGGACAAGCAATTTGATGTGATATTTATTTTCTGTGTATACGGTTGTGCCCTTACCTTGAGCTGCTATTGTTGTATTTATATATTTGGGGTGACTTATTGTTATTGTCTTGTACTTGACCTTTATCTCGATTGTTGTCTTACTGTCCATGTCTTTTACTTGCTTAACTTACAATTACCATGTTTATTTCTGCTTTTATATTATTTTTTGTATCTATTCTGTTGTACTTCAGTATAAGCCTTCCACTATGCTAGCCATTCATGCCCTTACTTGTTAATTTGTAAAGAACATGTGTTTTCCTCTTAATTATTATATTTGTACTTAGGCCTACAACATGCTAGTTAACTGAAGTTGATATTTCCTATTTTCCAATTGTTGTTGTTACTCGCATACTTTCTGCTTAGTCCTTTACTGTGACCCACATGTGTATCCTTGTCCACAGTTGCTACTTGCGTATTTCCTACTTAGAAGTTCTTATTATTGTGTTCTTGTGATATGGTTTGTTCTGTTATACGATCACTTGAGAAAGATGAGTTGAACACACGAAAGGTGTTGCCATGCTAATTGAATTGTTACATAATTTCATTGATACATGGCGAGGATGAGATAAAAACACGAAGGGTGTTACCGTGCCATATGATTTGACATTTTGACATTTTTGAGATAAATCTTATACAAGGAAAGATCGTAAGTATTATATTGTGGTTCTTTACAGCATTCATTGTCTGACTCATCGTGTTGTATTTGATACTTTTATTCGTTATACTTAGAACTATTTTACTGTTAATCTAATGTACATGTTATTGAAATAAGTATGTTTTAACTAAAAGCCTCGTCACTACTTCGACGAGGTTAGACAAAATACTTACCAGTACATGGGGTCAATTGTACTGATACTGCACTTCTGCACGTCCCGTGCAAATTTTGGAGTGGAGTTGCTGGTGACGTCGGGTGCTGATTCAGAAGATGTTCGTGCGTTTGGATATAATTGCCACTTGTCCTTGGTAGTTTATATTATTGCTAATCTGTTTATGTAATCTTCAATAGAACATGTATTTATTTGTATCAGTTTTGAGGTTCCAAATCTTAGAAGCTCGTGATTCGTACTACCTGGTCTTGGTAAATTTGTAAATGTTCAGTTATCTATTTTATATCCTGTTATAATCTTCGTTGGGTAGTATTTTCTGTTAATTGGCTTACCTAGCGGGTTTAGTTAGGTGCCATCACAACTTATGGTTTTTGGGTCGTGACAAGGTGGTATCAAAGTACTAGGTTCGTAGGTTCTACGAGTCATAAGTAAGTGTCTAGTAGAGTCTTGCGGATCCGTATGATGACGTCCATACCTATCTTTGGGAGGCTACAGGGCATTTGGGAAAAATTTCCCTTTCTTCTTCTTTCCTTATCGTGTGGCCTTGTTTTAGCTTGAAACATACGTCTTTGACTCTTCTTGATCGCTCATATGTGATGTTGTGCGCTTAGTATTCGCTATGTGCCAACGAACGGTGATGTTGAAGATAGATTACGACGGGATGTAGATGCTTGATCATCATCGCGATATGTTGTCTAGCCTCTGAAACAGATGTAGTTTTAAATCTTCTAGTCGTCCATTTGTGCTGCGAGGCAGGTTTCTAAGTCTAGTTGGTAGGCGCAGATTTGGAAAGATTGGTTGGTGGCCTGGCTATTGTGATTAAGGTAAGTTCATGGCAAGGTTTCGATATGAGTATAACCGGCGGGACACCTTTTGCAGGATGAGTTTGGATCGTATGTCTCATATGAGGTGTTCTATGGCTTCGAGTTAAGTGGTGGAGGCTGCAAATGACGATCGGATTGTAGGATCATGGGCCGTACCCATTTCGGAATCTAGAGCTTTCATGGTTATTTCTTTGAATGGGCATATGTTAGAGAAGCATGGGTTGCTCAACACTTATTAGCTGCATATCGAACATCAGAATAGGATGAGTGGGTTTAAGGACTTTAGAATTTGTCTACTGAGTAGTGAATGGTAATTGGATCCGTAGTATTTCCTTGTCAAGGAGGGTCTACATGTCAATATGGGAGTGATGTGAGAAATGACTTTGGGTTCCCAGGAGGTTCCCTCAAGACGGGCACATTGGGTTGAGTTACTTTTGGTTTGTCAGTCTGTGTGACCCGATTGAGTTAGAGGCGATTGATTCTTATTCCTCGATTATATGTTAATGAGTTCCGAAGGATTTATCATGGTTATGACCAAGCTCGGAGTTGATGATTTCTATGTGTATCGAGGCTATATTGTGTGTGATGGCATTTTCCTGGATTGGGTTTAATGAAAGATTCTAGGTTGATGGGGTGTTCCATTTTCTTATGGTTCAGAGTTGTCTAAGATATTTTTGTAGTGTTGCGAGTGCCATATTTGAGGCGATGTGCCGTGTGGGGTTGAAATTGTGGTATAATGTTGTAGATAGTTTCGGAGGGAAGGATAGGAGTTCTTGATGTCTCGAACGATCGGGTGTTTAAGGCTTTACTGGCACTATGTGTTCCTATCAGAGTAGGGTTTGCCTGTTGACAGGTACCATGTGTTTTGACTTATGGGTGTTTTTCCATGAGATGACGGAGTATGAGATAGTTTCAGCCATTGTGTAGCGGTGTTGATATTGGGTATGAAAATTTTGGTATTCGCGAGGCTCAGTGATTCTTGTTGACAGACTATTCCTGGATTACGAGTTGAGAAGAAATGTGTGGTATTGGATGATTGACGGTAGGTGTTATGGGAAAGTTGCTATGGACTTTTGCAGGGTTATTACATATTTGAGGAAGATCGAAATTTTGTTTAGGGATTATTTGAGCTTAATGAGAATGTGTGTTCTGTATCGGATCGGACCTGTTTGTTTTGTGCAGTTGTTGCCATGTGTATATCATCTGGTGGAATGGATGTTATTCATGCCTTGGTTTATGCTATATGTTTCTCTCTTATACTATGGCGGGTTGTGAGGTTTACATGATTCTTCATATGTATATTGTGATTCAGTTTAGGCCTCATGGCACTATGGGTGAGGTAGCCTTTGTGATGTGGATTTGCTTATTGCACCATAGTTGTGCTTGTCTTTCTCAGTATTATTTGTTCCTAATAATTTTTCCCATGGTTATATTTTTGTGCACTTGGTTGTGCTTGATATTAACGCACAAGTGATCTGTGAGCCCGAGCATTATGGCTCGAAAGGTACCTCATATGGATTGATATGATGGGGATCGAGTTGCATGCCGCAATGGTACAGTGATGAGATGTGGCTCCGTATTTCTATTTTGTGTATGTTGTTTTCACCTTGCTGAGGATAGTTCATAGTAAAGTGCTAAAAACTTTCCCTTCCTGTTTAACTTGTTTAGTAGTTTTCTTCTTTAGAATTCTTACTATTATCTGTCATGTCTAAAGTTTTACTTGTTAGTATACGGAACCGAGTTGCATGTGACTCCATATGATTACTGTTGGTGCTTATCAGTGTGTCTGCTTGTATTGGCTGAGATGAGGTTCCTAGACCTGAGATTTGCGCTATTGTATTGGGATGAGAAAGATTTAGAGGAATGACACTACATTTTGTTGAGGATGTGGGCAATGGCCATGGTCGGGCAAGTGAGTTTCTTGGCTTATTGGTCAGATGAGTGGTTAAGCGGTTATACGTGTTCTTTCATCATCAGTAGGGTATGAAAGTTTTGAACGAGGTTCTAATTAGTATGGGGTTGCATCAGATTTGTTTTGGATTTGGTTTGAGCAGTAATGATGGTCAGCAATTCCTACTGGGAGTGTCGAAGTGATAAAGTACGTCATGTGATTATATCTTGTGTTATAGTTGTGACTTGATACAACTTGTTCAGATTTATGCAGTGTCTGGCTATGGGGTTCGGATCTTTTAATGAATTCTGGATGATAAAGATAGAATTCTAAGGTTTAAGGCCAAGGTTGAAAGGAGGACCTCTAATTATCTTGTGTTGGTGGGCTTATGTGGATTAGAGTAACGTGGGATCGCCCCCAGGTTTATGTTTAGTAAGGTTACACCGTGATTTGATAGCTTTGGAACGGCTCCTAGCAGTTCGAGGACAAACGTGAGTTTAAGTGCTGGAGGATGTAATGACCCGAGTAGTCGTTTTGAGTATCTGCACTTCGCTCAGTGATTTAGAGCCAAACTCTGTGTTTCGAAGCCTTTAGAGCCTCATTCTAGCCTTCCTTTTTTTGCGTGTGCAGTCCGAGTATTGACCCAGAAGGCTTATATGCAAAAAAAAGTTAATTTTAGTTGATTTCAGTCTATGTTTTGGGTAAATAGACCCAGACCCGTGTTTTGACAGTTTTGGTGGGTCCGTATTAAAATATAGGATCTGGGCATATACCCGGAATCGAATTCTGAGGTCCCTAGCTTGAGTTATGAATTTTTATTGAAAATTAAAAGTCTAAAAAATCTAATATTTTTAAGAATTGATTGAATGTTTGGCATTGTTGATATCGGGTTCGTATTTTGGTTTTGGAGCCTGGTACAGGTCCAATATAATATTTTTGACTTATCTGTGATATTTGGTTGGAACGGAGTAGGTTTGACGTGATTCGGACGTCCGGTGGTAAAAATAGAGATTTCAAAGATTTCTTGAAAATTTCATTTGATTTGGTGTCCAATTCGTAGTTCTAGGTGTTATTTTGGTGAATTGATCGCGCGAGCTAGTTTGTATGATGTTTTTAGACTGGTGTGCACTTTTGGTTTGGAGTCCTGAGGGGCTTGGGTGTATTTTTGGATCATTGGTTGAGAGACTAGTAAAGTTAAGAAACTTGGGAGTTTGACCATGGTCAATATCGGGTTAAGACGACCTCTTCTCAGTGTATTGAGCGCGCGAGCAGGTCCGTAGCATGTTTTATGATTGAAATTCATATATGGGTTGTGTCTGGGAGGTTCCGGATGAGTTTAGGAGTGGTTTCGGGTCATTTCGAAGAAGTTTGGGTTTTGTTGGTTTCTGGTGCGACACTGTTCATTCTCAATTGCGAACCTTTTAGGGCAATTACGAAAACACTGTTCATCGCAATTGCCAACCATTTATGGCAATTACGAAAATACTTTTCATTGGGAAATGTAAAGTTTTGTTCGCAAATGCGACATCTGCAGCCTGTTAAGTGCTGAGAATTCCGAGTTTTTGCTTTATTTTTCATATTTTTGAAGCCTAGCTTCAAGTTGAGGCAATTTTGAGAGGGGATTTTCATGCCAAATCATTTGGTAAGTATCTTTAATTAATTTCCAACGATATTTCATGAATTTATACAAGATTTAACATCAAATTCATGGGAAAATTATGGAAAATTTGAGAATTTTGTCAAAGTTTTGAAAAATATAAAAATTGAGATTTGGGAGTCGAATAAGACTCGGATTTGAAAACAAAATACATATTTGGACTCGTAGGGCTATGGGTAGTCAAGACCTAACTTTGGACCCGGGTTTTGACTGAGCGGGCCCAGGGTTTGACTTTTGTTGACTTTTTAGAAATTGAATTAAAATCATAGCTTTATTAATTGAAATTGTTTTCTCTTGCATCGTTGGTATATTCAAGTCGTCATTGGCTAGATTTAGTCGAGCAGAGGTGAATTTGTAGAGGAAAAGGCTAAGTTGAGTGTTGAGTTAGCCGGATCGAGGTAAGTGTTTTGCCTAGCTTTGTTGAGGGAATTTTTCCTCCTATTTGTCATTGTTTGCTATATGTGGGAGTGATACATATATGAGGTGACGATCGTATATGTATATGCCAGGGTTAATTATGCTCGGGGGTGGATTATGTTATATTTGTGTTTGTAGAATTTTGTGACATTCTACTTACTGCCTTGTTTAACTCTTACATACTAAGGACATAATATTAAATGATAAATATCAAGACTTAGTTTGTTATAACTTGATCAAAATTGATGGAAATTGTAATAATACATTGATGTATGTAATTCGGTCATCTCTATGCGAAATCATTACTACATTACTACAACTGAATTTCTTGAGATGCTAGGATCTATACTTGTGTTGTGGATTATTTATGAGATTCTCGGAAGTATTTGAATAATACAGTTCTTGATGGTTGTTGAACCATTGTTGAATTGAAAAGTTTTGATTTGGAACGTGTTTGGAATATCCGTTTAAGCAATCTCCTTGATGTTATTTGTGCTTCCTGCCTTATTTGTCATTAATACTGATATGCTTGGTAAGAAAGAGTGTAAAGCACGATGGGTGATGCCGTATTATTGTTTATACATTATCATGCTAGGGAGAGTGTAAAGCACGAAGGGTGATGCCGTGTCATATCATTGAGACTAAAAGCACGAAGGGTGATGTCGTGCCATATTATTGAGAGTAAAAGCACGAAGGGTGATGTCGTGCCATATTATTGAGAGTAAAAGCACAAAGGGTGATACCATGCCATATCATTTGAGAGTAAAAGCACGAAGGGTGATGCCGTGCCATTTCATTTGTATTGTTATGTTTTTATGTTATGGCGAGTTCATGGCACGAAGGGTGTTTCCGTTCAGGTGAGGATGAGGGACATGTATTTTGATGTGATATCTGTTTCCCGTGTATACGGTTGTGCCCTTACCTTGAGCTGTTATTGTTGAATTTACATATTTGGGGTGACTAGTTGTTATTGTCCTGTACTTGACCTTTATCTCGATTGTTGTTACACTGTCCATGTCTTTTACTTGCTTAACTTACAATTACCATGTCTATTTCTACTTTTATATTATATGTTGTATCTATTTTGTTTCACTTTAGTATAAGCCTTCCACTATGCTAGCCATTCATGCCCTTACTTGTTAATTTGTAAATAAGCATCTTTTAACTAAAAGACCCGTCACTACTTCGATGAGGTTAGACAAAATACTTACTAGTACATGGGGTCGGTTGTACTGATATTGCACTTCTGCACGTCCCATTCAGATTTTGGAGCGGAGTTGCTGGTGACGTTGGGTGCTGATTCAGAAGATGTTCGTGCATTTGGATATAGCAGCCACTTGTCCTTGGTAGTTTATATTATTGCTAATCTGTTTATGTAATCTTCAAATAGAACGTGTATTTATTTATATCAGTTTTGAAGTTCCAAATATTAGAAACTCGTGATTCGTACTACCTGGTCTTGCTAAATTTGTAAATGTTGATTTATCTATTTTCTATCCTGTTATAATCTCATTTGGGTGGTATTTTCTGTTAGTTGGCTTACCTAGCGGGTTTAGTTAGGTACCATCACGACTTGTGATTTTTGGGTCGTGACAGTATCACGGTTAGGCAGGGAAAGACACCAACCTATGTCAGAACATTTGTTCCCTCCTTCTGTTATGAAGATGACCCATCTACACCAAGATCAGGCACTCACAAAAACGATTGAGGTATGCCCCCTTGTTATTTGCTCACAATTTTTGCATATCGCCCACAGAAGTGGTTTACGCTCTCGAGAAGCTTAGAACAAAAGTCAAATGGCCACCAAAGATTAGTTCGGACCCAACCACAAGGAAATCTAACGCCCTCTGTGAGTTCCACCATGAACATAGAGACAAACAAAAGATTGCATCGCCCTGAGGCTGGAGGTGGCAAACTTGCTACAATAAGGGCACCTCAAATAACTACTCAGCGACAAAGGTAGGAATACCTTGTCAAGGGGTCGAGAACGTCCAAGCCCACCAAAGACCACTTCACCAGCTCGTACCATCAATATAATAATTGGTGGAAGCGACGACGCATTTATTAACGACATTAAATTCACTACCATCCACAAGCTCAAAAGATTGATCACTCATAAACGGTATGACAGACTCGAAGAAAGTATCATCCTCTATGAGTCAGATACCAACGATTTGTCTTTCTATCATAATGATGCACTTGTCTTTACTTTACAAATTTTAGATACTGACATTAAGATAATTATGGTAGATGACGGAAGTGGTAAGTGGAGCATGCATCATCCATCCCTGATTCCTCGCACAGACGAGACTAGAGGATAAAATAGTGCCACATTGCATTACACTAATAGGTTTTAACAATGCAGTTGAACGGACTTCGGGAGAAATCACACTCCCGATCTCACCGGCGGAGTAAATCTAGAGACGACATTCCATATCATAGACTAGGATACTGCATATAATGCCATTGTGGGATGACTATAGATACACTCCATGAGAGTCGTCCCCTCCAGCTTATACCGAGTGATCAAACTCCCGACACCTTAGGGAATATTCAGCATACAAGGGGCACATCATACGTCCCAAGAATGCTACTGAATCTCCATGGACAACATGACGATTCAACAAAAGAAAGAATAGGAAAAAGAAGCATAGTAATCAGCAGGGTCGAGGTCGCCACAAGGCGAAGCCAAGGAAGTCATTATGGACCCCCAGACGGTCGAAGCCGTTGAATCAACCATATAAGAACTTGACCTGTTCAACTAGATCATAACGACCCCAGCAAAAAGGCCTACATCGGCTGCAAACTCCAAGAACCAGGTAAATATAGTCAATTCTTAATAACGAACACAGATTTGTTTGCCTTAGTCATGGAGTCATGTCAGGCATCCCCAAAGCAATCAGCAGACAAAAGTTGAATGTCGACCTCTTCTACCCCCCAATAAGGCAGGTCTAATGAAAGTTTAACCCTACCATCAATGAGGCCGTCCATGAAGAAGTAGAGAAGTTATTGGCAAATGGCTCCATCAGAGAGGTGATGTACCCCAAATGGATAGCCAATGTGGTGATGATCAAAAAGAAAAAAAAAAAAGGGAAATGGAGGATGTGCGTAGACTTCACAGACATAAACAAAGCATGCACAAAAGATTCATTCCCACTACCACACATCAACAAACTCATCAACTCAATGGGCACGAGCTGTTAAGTTTCCTGGATGCCTACTCAGGTTACAACCAAATACTTATGGAGGAAGAAGACCAAGAGAAAACCATGTTCATTACCCGCATGGGAACATATTGTTATAGGGTCATGCCATTTGGTTTGAAGAACTCAGGGGCTACCTATCAAAGGTTGGTCACAAAAATGTTCAAAGATCAAATCAGTAAAACCATGGAGGTGTATATCGATGACATGTTGGTCAAGCCCATAAAGGCAGAGTATCATATCGCGTTTTCCATGGCCTCGGGAATTTTTTTGGGGTTCTTGGTATCATTCTTAGGGATTGAGGTCAACCCAAATCAAATCAAGGTTGTCGATGGGATACCAAAACAATTGACTACTAAAAAACAAGCCCAAAGGTTGACAGTTAGAATTGCCGCCCTATCTAGATTCATCCCGCGATCGTCCGATAGATGTCATAGGTTTTTTAGCATACTCAAAAAGGATAACAGCCTCGAGTGGACTCCCGAGTGTGTACAAGCACTGCAAGAATTAAAGGCCTACTAATCATCACCACCTTTGCTTTTAAAACCCGAGCCTGGGGAGCACCTTCTCGTTTACCTTGTTGTCTTGGAAGTAGCAGTAATTGCGGTCTTGGTTTGAGAAAATAAAGGTACGCAATCTTCAATGCCGAGATGAGGTACCCTCACCTCGAGAAACTAGCCTTGGCCCTAATCGTAGCTTCACAAAAGCTTAGACCCTATTTTAAGTTCCTTATCTCGTTCGTCTCCACTTTTCCTTTAAGAAGCATATTACACAAACTCGAGCTGTCGGGAAGGCTGACCAAATGGGCCATCGAGTTAAGTGAGCATGAAATCATTTATCAGCATCGCACAATGATAAATTCACAAGTACTTGCCGACTTTGTCGCAGACTTTAGCACAAAAGTAACGCCTGAGGTTGAAAAGGAAGCCACTCATGCTTCTATTTAGACACAGGACCTTTAGGTCCTACACACTAATGGTGCATCCAATGCCTGCAGATCTAGGATGGGACTCCTACTCGAGGTCCCCACTAGTGAGATAATTTGCCAGTCTATAAGATGCCCGGATATAACTAACAATAAAGCTAAGTATGAGGCCGTAATTGCAGGATTACAACTAGCAATAAGTATGGAGCAAAGCGATTAAAGTTTCGTTATGATTCTCAGCTCGTAGTCAACTAGGTTACTGTGACTTTCCAAATAAAATAGCAGAGTTGTGGAAATATCAGATCGAGTTCTGCAAATTGTTACCTAGTTACGAGTGCCAGCTCAACCAAATTCCATGAAATCAAAACATCAAAGCAGACGATCTCGCCAAATTGGTCGCCGCTGCCAAAAGTGTAACTCATGGGGATAAGAGTGTGGTTCACCTCCTCAGCTCAACATTGGACCATATCGAGGTAAATTTATAAATCTAACTTGGGACTAGCACAATTGTATTATAAACTATTTGCAGGGCGACACCCTCTCAAACGACAAAAAGGAAGCCAAAAATCTGAGAATGCAAGTTGTTAGGTACAACCTCCTTTATAATGACTTATACAAGAGGACGTACGGTAGTCCCTTGGCAAAATTCTTAGGCCCAAACCAAACCCAACGCGTCCTCAAGAAAGTCCATGAAGGTAATTCTGGCAGTCACTCTGTTGACCAAGCATTGTTAGGTGCCTCATATGGGCCAGGTATTAATGGCCCACCATGAAAAAAGACTCTATAATTCATGAGGAAATGCAAGCAGCGTCAAAAATATGCCCTGATAATCCATGAGCAGGCGAGCACCTCCACTCCGTCACTTCTTCGTGGCCCTTCATTAAATGGGGAATGGACACAGTGGGACCACTTCGACCACGATGAGGTAACGTAAAATTCCTTTTAGTTTTAACTGACTATTTTTCCAAGTGGGTGGAAGTAGGAGCATTCTCCAAAGTTAGTGACCAAGTGGAAATCGCCTTCATCTGGAAAAACAACATTTGCCAATTCAGCCTACCCAAAAGAGATAAGTTATAACAACGGGCCCAGTTCACGGGAAGAAAAACCATCGAGTTCTTCAAAAAATGGCTTATTAAAAGGATACTTTCAACTCTTTACCACCCAGCTGGCAACGGATAAGCAAAATCCTCCAATAAGTCTATTGAATATCATGAAAAAGAAACTCGAAGAGGCTAAGGGGTTGTGGTCGGAAGTACTCCTAGAGGTGTTACGGGTGCACAGAACTACCCCGAAGACGAGCACATGAGAGACACCTTATTCTTTAATCTACGAAACATAAGCAGTTATACCAGTTGAGGTCGGAGAACTCGGCCTAAGGTACTCCCACGAAAGCGGCACCTGCAATGATGATAGTAGGAGGCAAGATCTCGATGAGGTCGAAGAACGAAGAGATATGGCGTACATAAGGATGGTTGCTCAGAAACAACAAGCAAAACATTACTACAACAAAAAGGCAAAGGTTTGATTACTCAAGATCGAGGACTACGTACTCAAATCCAAAATCCAAGCAAACAAGGATCCTCAATAAGGAAAGTTGGGAACCAATTGGGACGCACCGTATAAAATTATAGGCAAAATAGGCAAAGGTTCATTCCAACTGGAAACCATGCAAGGGGAACCCCTGCCAAACAATTGGAATATCAGCCACCTCAAGTACTTCAACTTCTAAATAATAAGAAATGCCCTGTGAGTCATACTCTTTTTTCCCTCACTTGAGTTTTGTCCCAGTAAGGTTTTCTCAAGGAGATTTTTAATGAGACGGCGAGTGGAACACTTCGAGTTGAAGTATATGAGAGCAGATAAATTTTTCATTACCCGAATCCTCAAGATTCTCCAAGTCGAACAATGAAGGGACTAGATATACTTGGATTGGGAGTGGAATTCCAGCCAAAACCCGAAATTTTTAACTTTCTCCAAAAATTGCCCAAGGGAAAAATGATGTAATCAGAGCAACGACCCAAAATAATAGAAATGCACATTTTTCTAAACTGCTCTAATAAAAGGTTAAGTTCGACCAAGTTCGATCAACACCTATCGACCCTCGACCACGACTTAATAGAAGGTTAAGTTTGACCAAGTTCGAACAATATCTATCCGCCTACGACCATGACCCAATAAAAGTTTAAGTTCGACGAAGTTCGGACAACACCTATCGGCCCTAGGCCATGACCTAATAAAAAGGTTAAGTTCGACCATGTTCGAACAACACCTATCGGCCCTCGGACATGACCTAATAAAAGGTTAAGTTACACTAAGTTCGAACAACACCTGTCGGCCCTCATCTATGACCTGATAAAAGGTTAAGTTCGACTAAATTCGAACAACACCTATCGGCCCTCGGCCACTGTAACAACCCGGCCGGTTATTTTTAGAATTTACACCCCGATCCCCTATTTAATACTTTTATCATGTTTATTTATTCTATTTTTAATTGTCGAGATGGTCGGTTTTGTAGTTCAGAGAGTTTTTGGGACACCTAGTCCCTAAATGAGAGCTTAAGTGTTGGAAAGTTGACCGTAGTCGGAATAGTGTGAAGACAACCTAAGAATGGAAATTCGATGGTTCCATTAGCTCCGTTGGGTGATGTTAGGTTTAGGGGCATGGTCAGATTATATTTTGGAGGTCCGTAGCTAATTTAGGCTTGAAATGCCAAAAGTTAGATTTTTGATGTTTCCGGTTCGATAGTGAGATTTTGATCCGAGATTCGGAATGGAATTCTTAAAGTTGGAGTAGCTTCGTAGTGTTGAATGTGACGTGTGTGCAAAATTTTAGGTCATTCATATGAGATTTAATAGAATTTTTTATCAAAAGCGTATTTTGGGAAATTTGGAGTTCTTAGGCTTGAATACATGGTTAATTTGAGGTTTAGATGTTGTTTTAGGTGTTTTAAGGATTGGTACAAGTTTGGATAGTGACATTAGACTTGTTAGTGCCTTTGGTTGAGGTCTCGGGGGCCTCGGGATGATTTCGGATGGTTGACGGGGAGTTTGAGGGGTGTGAGCAGCTGCTGAACTTTGCTACTTCTAGTATTTCCGCACCTGCAGTTTGGGGGCCGCAGGTGCGCTACCGCACGTGCGAAAGAGGAGTCACGGAAGCGAGAAATGGGGAACATCATCAAGAATCGCAGATGCAATATATTTTCAACAGAAGCGATACCGCACATGCGGGTGGGGGGCCGCAGATGCAGAATCTAGCCATTTAAGTGATAGGTCACAGGTGCGACCTTTGGTCCGTAAATGCGGGACCGCAGAAGCCGTCCTAAGGCCGCAGATGCGAAAACTATTGGACAGTTAATTTAAAAGGGGTTCCACGACCTTGGGGTTATTTCCACCATTTTTATCTCGACTTGGAGATTTTTGGGCGATTTGAAAGAGGGGTTTCATGGAACTTCATTGAGGTAAGGAATTTGGACTTAAAACTCATTCCTATGTCATTATTTCACGGAGTAGAGCTAGAAATTATAAAAATTAAGGGTGAAAATTTGGGAAACTAGGGCTTAGTATTGGAGACCTTTGATTGAAGATTTGACGAACCATTTGAGGTCCGATTTTGGTAATTTTGGTATGAATGAACTCGTAAAAGTGTGAGAATTATGGAAATATAAATTTCACCTAATTCTGAGATGTGGGCCTATGGGGCATTTTGGTTATTTTACCTAATTTTGCGTATTAGCTTAGAATTTAATTATAGAATTAGTTACTTGAAGTGTAGATTTGGGTCATTTGGAGTGGGATATTCGTGGCAAGAATGTGGTTTCGGGCTGACATTTAAGCCGGTTCGAGGTAAGTGGCTTGTCTAACCTTGTGTGGGGGACCTTTCCCCTTAGGATTGATGTTGTGATAATTGAAATGCCTTGTACATGAGGTGACGAGCGTGTACCTGTGCTAATTGTTGGAAATACAGTTTCTTTTTATTAAAAATAGCCTTGAATTGTGTTCTTCCTTTTCTTGCTTACACAATTTGGAAATTAAACCTGCTGTTAGCCTAGAGAAACATGTATACTTGACTAAATTGCTCTATTTGCCTTAACTGCCTTATTTGTATTACGTGAAACATGCTAGGTTAGGATTATCTGCTTCGCCTTGATATGAAATTGGTTGAATTGAGTTCTTGTTGCTGTTGTGTATTTGTTTTGGGACTACGGGACGGTATTCCGGGAGATCCCCTGTATGTTTACTTTGGGACTATAGAATTGCATTTCGGGAGATCCCCCCTCACTTTTAAATTGGAACTACAGGATTGCACCTGGTAGATTCCCGTGCATTTACGAGTTGGACTACGAGACTGCAGCCCGGAGATCCACTGGATATGATATTCATATTTGCAGACTACAAGACGGTATCCTGGGATATCCCCGGTTGTTATCTTGGAGCTGAGCTATATTCTCTTTCTGTGTTTTACTTGCCTCTGTAATAGTTTTTGTTGTCCTTCATATCCTGTGTTACTTATTTACACTGCTTATTTCATACTGTTAAATCTTATCTTATTTAACCTCAGTAGGGCCCTGACCTTCCTCGTCACTACCCAACCGAGGTTAGGCTTGGCACTTATTGAGTACCGTTGTGGTGTACTCATGCCCTTCTTGCGCATATTTTTCATGTGCAGATCCAGGTATTTCGACTCAGTCCTACCACCCCTGAGGCAAGGTGACTGCTATAGCGACTTTGAGGTATATTTGTCGCATCCGCAGACCGAGAAGTCTCTCTCTATTCTTGCTATTTAGTATTAGCCCTTCTATATTTCTGTTCTTGTTAGACATTCTAGAGTTAGAGCTATGTAGTATTTCTTAGCTTGTGATTCATGGGTTTTCGGGTCTTGGATTTATGTACTGGTTTTGAGAACTTAATATTGTGTATGCCGAGCGGCACATTTAGAAGTTTTTTATTAACTTACTAATGGTTTCAGTCTGTTTTATTTTTATGCAAATTGGTTTTTCCTCCGCAATTTAGGCTTACCTAGTCGTAGAGACTAGGTTCCATCACGATGGTTCACGAAGGGTGAACTGGGGTCGTGACAAGTTGGTATCAGAGCTCTAGGTTCATAGGAGTTATGAATCATAAGTCGGTTTATTAGAGTCTCGCTGGTCGGTACGGAGACGTCTGTACTTATCTATGAGAGGCTATGTAACTGTTAGGAAATTTTGGTTTCGTTTGATTTCCTTGTCGTGCGAGATTTTTGATATCACAATTCTAAACTTTTGTCTTCTATTCTCTCATAGATGGTGAGGACACGTGTTACTCGAGATGACTAGGCATCCGTGCCCCCTACTAGATTTGTCAGAGGACGGGGCCGGGGTAGAGGCCTAGGACGCGCTCGTGGTGCAGCCAGAGCACCCACGCAAGCTGCCGCCGAGGTACCCCTAGCAGTACCAGCTGGAGTCCGGACAGCTGATGTGTCTTCCACTACTACTCTAGCACTCCAGGAGACTTTGGCACAGTTTATGACTATGTACACCACTCTAGCTCAGGCAGGGTTCCTTCCCCTTGCTGCAGCTATATCCCAAGCCGGGGGAGGAGCACAGACTCCCGCTGCCCGCACTCCTGAGTAGCTAGTGCATATTGATCAGGTTCTGGAGGCTATTCCTGTACAAGCGGTAGCCCCAGCTCAGCCCGAGGAGAGAGACGTAGCTTTAGAGGGCAGTAGCTCAGAGTATGCCATCTGTTACACTGACTTGGCTAGACATGCACCAGCTTATGTTTATACGGTTTGCGAGAAGGTTCGCCGGTTCATTGGGGGGATTATTCCCAACATGAGATCTAGCATGGATCGCGAGTTAGAGATGGATATATCTTATTAGCATGTGGTGAGCATTGCTAGAAAGATTGAGGGTATGTATGCTAGAGACAGATAGGAGAGGGAGGCCAAGAGGTCTCGAGAGTCGGGCTATTGTTCTGGTGCCCGTGCCCCAGCTGCAGGTCTTCATGGTAGGGGTCATATGGGCCACCCCGTTCATTCAGCTCTTCCAGCAGCCAGTGGTGTTCCAGCTCCACCTAGGCCTCAAGAGCCTTATTATGCACCTCTAGTATCCAGTATGCCTCCTGCACGGGGTGCTAGCAGACTTGGCCCGAGCCAGTCACAGCCTCCATGCCTTCCCAGCGCTTGTTTTGAGTGTGGCGACACACGCCATATGGTGAGAGATTGCCCCAGACTTAGGATGGGTGCACCTCTACAGACTCCTTAGCCACAGCATACCCCGCAGAGTTCTCAAGCTATGGTCCCAGCACCAGTTGCTACCCCATCGGCCCAGCCAGCTAGAGGTAGAGGTCGCCCTCGAGGAGGAGGCCAGGCTAGTTACTATGCTCTTCCAGCCTGTACTGAGGTTGTCGCCTCCGATTCTGTCATCACAGGTACTATCTTGGTCTGCCACAGAGATGCATCAATTATATTCTATCCAGGCTCCACTTATTCTTATGTGTCTTATTATTTTGCTCCGTATTTGGGTGTATCTCGGGATTCTTTGAGTTCCCCAGTTTATATTTCTACTCGGAGATTCTCTTGTTGTGGACCGTGTTTATCAGTCATGTTTGGTTTTTCTTGGTGGTTTTGAGACCAGAGTTGACCTATTATTGCTCAGCATGGTTGATTTTGATATTATCTTGGGCATGGACTGATTGTCGCGCCATTATGCTATTCTTGATTGTCACGCCAAAACTGTGACATTGGCCATGCCAGGTGTACCGCGTATTGAGTGGAGGGATGCTTTAGGTCACACTCCCAGTAGAGTTATTTCTTTCCTTAAGGTTCGGCGTATGGTTGAGAAAGGTTGTGATGCATATTTAGCTTATGTGAGAGATGTCAATATGCATACTCCTTTTGTTGATTCAGTCCCAATAGTATGGGATTTCCCTGATGTGTTTCCAGCTGATCTTCCAGGCATGCCGCCCGATAGGGATATTGATTTTGGCATTGATCTATTTTTGGGCACTCAGCCTATTTCTATCCCTCCGTACCGTATGGCTCCTCCTAAGTTGAAGGAGCAATTGTAGGAATTACTTGATAAGGGTTTCATTCGACCTGTGTATCACCTTGGGGTGTTCCTGTCTTATTTGTGAAGAAGAATGATGGTTCTATGTGTATGTGTATTGTTTATCGCTAGTTGAATAAGGTGACAGTGAAGAACCATTATCCCTTGCCTTGTATTGATGGCTTGTTTGACGAGTTACAGGGGGCTTGTGTGTTTTCTAAGGTTGACTTGCGTTCAGGCTATCATCAATTGAAGATTCTGGAGCCAAATATCCCGAAGACTGCCTTCAGGACTCGGTATGGTAATTATGAGTTCCTTGTTATGTCATTTGGGCTTACTAATGCCTCAGCAGCCTTCATGCATCTGATGCACAGTGTTTTACGGTCATATCTTGATTCATTCGTGATTGTTTTTATTGATGACATCCGGGCATACTCCTGGAGTTAGGAGGATCATGAGCAGCACCCGAGGACAGTGCTCCAGACCTTGAGAGAAAAGAAGTTGTATGCTAAGTTCTCGAAGTGTGAGGTTTGGTTGGATTCTGTGGCATTCTTGGGTCACGTCGTCTCAAGAGAGGGTATTCAGGTGGATCTGAAGAAAGTGGAAGCCATGCAGAGTTGGCCCAGACCATCCTCAGCTATAGAGATTCGCAGTTTTCTTGACTTGGCAGGTTATTATCGTCGATTTGTTTAGGGTTTTTCATCTATTGCAGCACCTATGACCAGACTGACCTAGAAGGGTGCTCCTTTCTAGTGAACAGAAGAGTGCGAGGAGAGCTTTCAGAAACTTAAGACAGCTTTGATTACTACCCCAGTTTTGATATTGCCTACTGGTTCGGGGTCTTATACTGTCGATTGTGATGCCTTGAGAGTTATATTTGGAGCGGTATAGATGCAGGATGCTAGGGTGATTGCCTACGCATCCAGACAATTGAAGATACATGAGAAAAATTATCCTGTCCATGATGTAAGTTAGCTGCCATTGTTCATGCCTTGAAGATCTGGCGTCACTACTTGTATGACATGCCTTGTGAGATATATACTAATCACCGGAGTTTGCAGCATTTTTTCAAGTAGAAGGACCTTAATTTGTGTCAAAGGAGATGGCTAGAGATGCTGAAGGATTATGACATCACTATCTTGTATCACCCGGGCAAGGCCAATGTGGTGGCCGATGCTTTGAGCCACCGGGCAGAGAGTTTGGGGAGTTTGGCTTATTTACCAGCAGTAGAGAGGCCTATGGCAATGGATTTTCAGGCCTTAGCCGGCCAGTTTGTGAGATTGGATCTTTTGGAGCCTAATCGGGTTCTGGCTTGCATGATCTCTCGGTCTTCCTTGTTTGATCGTATCCAGGAGTGTCAATTTGATGACCCTTATTTGCTTGTCCTCAAGGAAAAATTGATGTATGGCGATGCTCGAGATGTGACTTTAGGTGATGACATAGTATTGATGATGCAGGGTCGAGTTTGTGTACCCAATGTCGATGGGCTTCGGGAGTTGATTCTAGAGGAGGCCAGAGTTCGAAGTATTTCATTCACCCGGGTGCCGCGAAGATGTATCAGGACTTGAGGCAGCACTACTGGTGGAGGCGGATGAAGAAGGATATAGTTGGGTTTGTAGGTTGGTGCCTTAATTGTCAGGAAGTGAAGTATGAGCACCTGAGACCGGGTGGATTGCTTCAGCAGATAGAGATTCCGAAGTGGAAGTGGGAGCGGATCACCATAGACTTCGTATCTGGACTCCCATAGACTTTGAAAAAGTTCGATGCCATGTGGGTTATTGTGGATCGGCTGACCAAGTCCACGTATTTCATCCATGTGTGTACTACCTATTCCTCAGAGCGATTGGCGGAGATTTATATACGAGAGATTGTTCGTCTGCATGGTATTCTAGTTTCCATCACTTCAGACAGAGGTACTCAGTTCACATCGCGATTTAGGAGAGCCGTATAGCAGGAGTTGGGTACTCGAGTGGAGTTGAGCATAGCATTTCACCCTCAGACGGACGGACAGTCCAAGCGCACTATTCAGATTCTTTAGGATATGCTCCGTGCGTGTGTGATTGAGTTTGGGGGTTCTTAGGATCAGTCCTTGCGATTGATGGAGTTTGCCTACAACAACAGCTATCAGTCCAGCATTCAGATGGCACTGTATGAGGCCTTCTATGGTAGGTGATGTAGATCTCCAGTGGGTTGGTTCGAGCTAGGTAAGGCTAGATTATTGGGCACAAACTTGGTTTAGGATGCTTTGGAGAGAGTCAAGGTGATTCAGGAAAGACTCCGTACAGCCCAGCCCAGACAGAAGAGTTACGCTGATCGGAAGGTTCGTGATGTTTCCTACATGGTTAGAGAGTGGATTCTGCTTCGGGTTTCGCCTATGAAGGGCGTTATGAGATTAGGGAAGAAGGGGAAGTTGATTCCGAGGTTATTGTCCCTTTTGAGAAATTGAGGCGTGTTGGGGAGGTTGCTTACGAGCTTGCCTTACCTCCCAGATTGGTAGGAGTTCATTCGGTATTTCATGTTTCAACGCTCCGGAAGTATCACGGTGATCCGTCGCACGTGTTGGATTTCAGCTCAGTCCAATTGGAAAAGGACCTATCTTATGTTGAGGAGCCAGTGGCAATATTGGACAGGCAGGTTAGGAAAATGAGGTCAAAGAACATTGCATCAGTGAATGTTCAGTGGCGGGGTCAGCTAGTCGAGGAGGCTACCTGGGAGACCGAGCAGGATATGCGCAGCCAGTACCCTCATCTTTTCACTACTTTAGGTATGTCTTTGTGCTCGTTCGAGGACGAATGAATGTTTAACTGTGGGAGGATGTAACGACCTAACTGGTCATTTTTAGAATTTATGCCCCGATCCCCTATTTACGCTTTCCCCATGTTTATTCCTGCTATTTTGAATTGACGGGATGGTCGATTTTGTAGTTCGGAGAGTTTTCAGGACACTTAGTCCCTAAATGAGAGCTTTAGTGTTGGAAAGTTAACCGTAGTCAGAACAGTGTGAAGACAGCCTCAGAATAGAAATTTGATGGTTCTGTTAGCTCCGTTGGGTGATTTCAGGTTTAGGGGCGTGGTCGAATTGTGTTTTGGAGGTCCGTAGCTAATTTAGGCTTGAAATGCTGAAAGTTAGATTTTTTAAGTTTCCAATTCGATAGTGAGATTTTTATCCGAGGGTCGAAATGGAATTTTGAAAGTTGGAGTAGCTCCGTAGTGTTGAATGTGACGTGTGTGCAAAATTTCAGGTCATTCGGACGAGATTTGATAGACTTTATGATCAAAAGAGTATTTTGGGAAATTTGGAGTTCTTAGGCTTGAATACATGGTTAATTTGAGGTTTCGATGTTGTTTTAGGTGTTTTAAGGATTGTTACAAGTTTGGACAGTGGTATTTGTCACGACCCAAAATCCACTAAGGGTCGTGGTGGCGCCGGACACCGCTGTCAGGTCAGCCAATTAGATTACC
>MU756833.1:11546-41671 GCA_026770625.1 Nicotiana glauca
GAATCACTGATTTGTATGTCGATTATTTGTTATCGATTATGTGTGTTGTAATTGATTAAATGAATATCGTCGATTAGTTTTATAGGTCTGTTTGTTAGAACAATGGACAGTGATATTATTGACACTGTTAATTTTGGTCCGAATCATCATTTGAATTAGAATTTGAATTGGTTATAGCTGTTAACCGTGATAAATGCAGAGTTTAGTTGGCCTACTAATTGTACATTAAGTATACCTTTGAACTGGTGTTTAAATGGATTAAAAGAGAGGTCTTTAGTGTGAATTACAGCCTGTTTAGACACTAAGTAGTGGAAATCAGAAACCAGTTTCAGTTTAATGTTAAAGATGTGCAGTGCACATGGGATAGGGTAGTGGAACCTGCTGGACAGCAGGGTGTTCCACTAGTTTCTGACTTCAGGAGTTTTTAATAGGCAAATCCCACACTTAGACAAAGAGAAGTGGGAACCTGAGGGGAATATGATGGAAGAAATATTTCTAAAAAGCTGAAGTGTTGAACAGGCTGGCAAGAGTTCAGTTTTAGAGTTATATAAGGCAAGTTTTCAGAATAGTAGAGGAGAGATTTGCTTTCCCTGATTTGCTTAAGGACTAGAAAAATCTGATTAGGGATTGAAAAATCTGTCCAGGACTGGAATTCTGAAAACTTGCCTTATATAACTCTAAAACTGAACTCTTGCCAGCCTGTTCAACACTTCAGCTTATTAGAAATATTTCTTCCATCATATTCCCCTCAGGTTCCCACTTTTCTTTGTCTAAGTATGGGATTTGCCTATTAAAAACTCCTGAAGTCAGAAACCGGTGGAACACCCTGCTGTCCAGCAGGTTCCACTACCCTATCCCATGTGCACTGCACATCTTTAACATTAAACTGAAACTGGTTTCTGATTTCCACTACTTAGTGTCTAAACAGGCTGTAATTCACACTAAAGACCTCTCTTTTAATCCATTTAAACACCAGTTCAAGGGTATACTTAATGTACAATTAGTAGGCCAACTAAACTCTGCATTTATCATGGTTAAAAGCTATAACCAATTCAAATTCTAATTCAAACGATGATTCGGACCAAAATTAACAGTGTCAATAATATCACTGTCCATTGTTCTAATAAACAGACCTATAAAACTAATCGACGATATTCATTTAATCAATTACAACTCATATAATCGATAACAAATAATCTACATACAAATCAGTGATTCACAGTTCTTGGACAAAAACAGGGGAAATGCGAAACTAATTATTCGACGATATTAATCGAAGCGAATATGTATTCTATAACAAACACATTTGACAAACAATCAGAAGCAACAAACGACCAAATAAAAGGTCTTAAAGAGAAGAACAGAAAAATTAACAAAAAATCGAAAAAGATGAAAAACAATAACACAACTAAACTAACAAACAAATATAAAATAGATAAAGATAGAAGAAAGAAAAGAAATACCTCAAAAAATGAAAAATCAGAAACAAACGGACTTGGACCACTTCGAACTTGAAACTTTTGAGGCCAAACGGACTTTAATCGAGTGTTCTCAAGTGAGAACACTTCGACTAAATCCCATTGAACCATCAAAAATCTTCAAACAGGCTCGAAACTCTTCTAGGGTTCTTGGGGCTCGGATTAGGGGTTCGAGTAGTTTGGGTTTGATTCGAACCAAACCAGCTACGGTTTGGTGACGAGGGAGGCTAAGGGAAGGTCCAGTATGATTTTAGGGCAGATTGGAATTGTTTTGTAGTCTACTCGAATCTTCGATTGAAGATTCGAGAAACTACGGGATGATTCGAAGCAAAAGGGGTAAGGATTTGGAGAGGGGGGATCAGGGCGGTTCAGGGGTGTGAGTTTGGCGGGCATCGGAGCCGGCGTCGCCGGGTTTTCAGGTGAGGGGAACGGGGGCGGCTAGGGTTTAGGTTCGTCTCTTTCAGAGACGAAAGGGTCATTTGGGAATGAAATGTGTAACGGGGTTTGGGGGTGGGGAATTTGGTATATTAAAATGGTTCAATTAATTCGAGCCGTTAGATCAAATGATCTTAACGGCTCAGATTAATTGATGGGGGACGAGGCGGGGTCGTTTGGTGTAGAAACGGGGTCGTTTAGGTTTAACCGGGGTCCGATTAGACCGGGTATCGGGTCGGTACAGGGAACGGGCAGGGAAGGGTTAATCCTGGCCATTGATCAATTTGAGATCAACGGCCCAGATCAAACGTGATCAACACGATGTTGTTTGGACGTCCCTGCGATGGGTTGATTTGGACCGGGTATAGACAGTGTTTTGGGCCTGGACTTTGGTCACAAATGAGGCGGCCCAGTCAGATTTTTTTTGTTCTTTTTACCCTTTTCTTTTCCTTCTTTTAATTTAACAATTAACAAAACTCGTAATAATGTAAAACCAAGATTAAACTACACCAACATTAGTTAAATCAACCAATCAACAATTAATCACACAAATAAAATCAACAATGGAAAAAACATGAAATGCACATTTTTTGCGTTCTTTTAAACAAATTATGGTTAATTAATTTCTAAAGATGCATGATTAATTCCTAAATGTATGCAACATATATTTTTGTGTTTTTATATTAGTTCAACAAATAACACGCACAAGAAAAATGCAAATAAATACGAGAAGTAACACAAAAATCTACAAAATCACACACAACACAAATAAAAAATATTTTATTTTGAATTTTGGGAGTAATTCTCCTATAGGGCAAAAATCACGTGCTCACAGTAGGTGGTGTAGCTGCCAAAACAGGCAGTTTTTGCCAAAAATATACCAAGAAAAACGACCAACTTTGGTCGCAAGTTGGTCGATTTTTCCTTAAAAAAATAATTTTCTGGGAAATAGCGATCAAGGTTGGTCGCTATTTAACCCAGATTTCTCAAAAAGCGACCAACTTTGGTCGCTATTTCACTAAAAAATAATAACTTCTGGAAATATAGCGACCAAAGTTGGTCACTTATAATTAAAAAAAAAATAATTCTTGAAATAGCGACCAACTTTGGACGCTTATTTTTAAAAAAATTAAAAAATAATTATAGTAAAGCGACCAACTTTGGTCTCTATTTTCCAGATTTTAAAATATAATATTTTCTTTACATACCAAAGTTGGTCGCTATTTTCTTTACCTGGAAAATTTGGTCCTTTTACCCGAGAGACCAAAGTTTGTCGCTAATTAGCGACCAACTTTGGTCCCTAAGGGAAAGGGACCAGCTTAATATCGACCAGGCCTGTTTGATCATTTTTTGGCCAATAAGCGACCAACCTTGGTCGCTTTTCGTGGTCACTAAAATCTGAATTTCTAGTAGTGAGAGAAATTACAGAAAGTGCAAAAGCATGCGGGTAAAATTTTTAATTTCGGAAGAAGGGACGTATCAATATTTCGTGGTACTTGAGCATTTCTCTATTTCATTTATACTAAAATAAAACCTAGAGCTAAAACAAATAATCGACAAGAACGTCTCTAATACTGATCATACGTAATGTTATCTTCGGCTTTTCAGCCACCATGCCCCATGATTCCTTGGGCGCGCCCCATGACGTCCTGGCAAGCCTCCAAATTTCTAGCGTCATGGTCAACCCCGTGGTTTTGCCCGCACTAAGTGACAAGCGTGTATGTGCCTATGTCGCCCCACTGATAGCCCTCGCCGGCGCCCAGCTATAGGCAGATGCAAATAGAGCCGCGCGCACAAGCTTTAATGCTAATTGCTTCCAACGGACTTGCTTCTACTTTGTAGGAACCTAAGTTTTTTTCTATTGTAAATATAAAGTAGTTTTATTCCATGCATTTTCATTATATATATATAGCTTAGTTAGGTCAAGTCATGTAACTTTGATTTATTTTTTTAACCATTATTAGGGGGATCAAGCAATCAAACTTTCTAGCAAGGAAACAATTCTCTGAACTGGTGTCTCTCCCCCTCAACACTGTGTTGCTTTTATGTAATAGCTTTCATTACCGTAATCAAACTTTCTTTCATTCTTAATTCTCTTTATTGTTCTCTCAATTGCTTGTGACATTGGTTTTCCCATACGGATTTGAAAATCATGTATAGGGTACGGAGGGTACCCCAGTTGGCGGATAGTGACTACACTGACATCGGTTGCTTAGCCTTACGTTACTCTTCCAAGGAATCTCAGGAAGGCACTACATAACAGTTGGTATCACAGCCTAGGCTCTACATAGGATGAGGGAACACATTTTCATTACCACCATTTCTGACCATGGTAAATCATAGGAACCGCATTGCGGCCCTCGAAGAGTCGATTGACGTATTATGACCCATTGTGAATACGGTGTTTGATCTAAGATCCAACCTAGTGCAAAGGTTAGATGACCTAGACCGTAGGATGCGGCAGGCCAAATGTGACATTGCAAAGATCAGTCGCGACTCTGACGGACACCAACAAATAGCAGCCGAAATTTTTGGTACATTCAAGGGCCTCCAACAAAAGCGTACCGAGGATTTAACCCATAGGTCACAAGAGTCATACAGGGTGACTTTCATGCAGCAAACCAAAGATAACTTGACAGGCCAGCTCAATGTTGTCAATGCTGCACTTCAAGGCCTACTTTGAGAAGGCAAAAACTCGATTGGGGGTGTTGTAAATCTCGCCCTTGTGCTACAAAAGTTGAAGATTCCCGAGCCAAAACCATACAATGAAGCTCAGAATGCTAAAGAAATGGAGAACTTCATCTCCAACATCGAACAATACTTCGATGCCGTGAGGGAGTTAGAAAAAGCTAAAAAAGTAGTAACTGCTGCCATGTATCTTCAGGTGATGCTAAACTCTGGTATCTGGTGAAATACGAAGCCATTAAGGTAGGTGAAGATACTCTCGAGACCTGGGGCAGAACAAAAAGCAGCCATACGCCTACAGTTCTTCCGTGAAAAAATTGAGTACCATGCACAGAGAAAGCTACGGGAGCTCCGCCAGACCAAGTCAGTTCGGGAATTCTCCACGCTCATGTTGAAAATACGGGATATTGGGGAAAAAGACAAACTCTTCACATTCTTGGAAGGTTTGAAATCTTGTGCCCGTATGGAGCTACAAAGACAAAGGATAGACACTTTATACAAGGCAATCCAAGTAGCGGAGTGCCTTAGGGACTATCAAGAACAAGCTCGAAAGGCAGGCCTCAACCGTCTATCCGAGGGGCATACAAAAGAGGCCAGCCTAGCAATAGTAGCCCTAGTAGAAGTGGAGGAGATTGGAGCGCAACCAAATCTAAGGCTCCTTCGTCAGGCAACAATAGTGTTGCATCTAACAACATAGATCAGGGAGGAAGCCCTTTTTAGGATGTCGTCATTGCGGCGGGCCATATTGGAACAATGAATGCCCACATGCACAAAAAAATCCCGTCGAACTTTTGATGATAGGACAAATGACGACACAGATGATGCTGACCAGACAGAACCAATAGGTGCCTTCAGTGAACTTATTTATTCTATTTATGAGGCCTTAGAGGGAATTAGTGTTGGCATCCTTAAAAATAATGACCCATGTCCAACCACAAAGAAAGGGGAAAAGGAAGGCAGATGAGGGGACTCCTCTTAATCAAGAGAAGACCTTAATGTTCATTGAGATGAAAGTAAATGGCAAGCCCATTCGGGCGATGATAGACACGGCGCTACTCACAACTACTTACTCTCAACTCAAGTAGAGTACCTTGGTCTAGTTGTGGGAAAGGGTAGAGGTCATGTCAAGGCTATCAACTCACCGCCTCAACCAGTGGGTGGAATAGCTAAAAGAGTGCCAGTGAAGTTGGGTCCTTATGAAGGAAAATTCAACTTGCGCGTGGTAATGATAGATGACTTCGAGCTGATAGTGAGGTGTAAATTCATGAGGCAAACTAACACCATTCATGTACTTTATGTAGATATGATGCTGATGATGGGAACCAATGGGGCCAAGCCTTGCATTATCCCATGCACAACTATAAAGATGGCAGCGGAGAATATCTCTACCTTACAGTTAAAGAAGGGAGTTAAAAGACATGAACCTACGTTCCTGGATACTCTTTGTATTGAAGATATTGAACGTTCTTCGGGTTCCATTCCTATACTTGTGAAGGAGTTGCTAAGGTAGTTTGAATATTGCATGCCACAGGACATGCCAAAGAGATGATCGCCTAGGCGCATGAGATTGAGTTGGTACTGGGTGCGAAGCCACCTGCCCGGGCGCTTTACATAATGTCACATCCCAAGCACGCTGAGTTTCGGAGTAGTTGATAGAAGTGCTAGGCACAGGGGTTATTATGCTCTCCAAGTCCCCTTATGGGTCCCCTGTGCTATTCTAAAAGAAACAGGATGGCACTCTATGACTCTATGTGGATTATCGTGCCCTAAACAATATTACTATGAAGAACAAGTACCTTATCCCACTAATGGCCGACTTATTTTATAGATTGGGTGGTGCTAAAGCGTTCACCAAAATAGACCCGAAGACAGGTTACTGAAAAGTTCGAATTGCCAAGGGAGATGAGAACATGATAACTTGTGTGATAAGATATGGGTCGTACGACTTCCTAGTCATGCCATTCGGCTTGACTAATGCTCCAGCCACATTTTGCACTTTGATAAACCAAGTCTTCTGATAGTACATTGACGAGTTCATAGTGGTCTACTTGGATGACATTGTGATATATAGCAAAATATTGGACGAACACCTAGAGCACATGCGGAAGGTCCTAGACCGACTGTAGGAGCACGAACTATATGTGAATCTTTCCAAGTGCGCATTCATCCAAAAGCAGATTGATTTCCTCGAACATGTCATCGAGTAATGATGGATAAAGATGGACCAATAGAAGATTCAAGTTGTCACAAATTGGCTGCTGCCTAAGGATATCCACGCCTTGAGGGCGTTCCTTGGCCTATGCAACTTTTATCGGTGATTTATGAAAAATTACTCTCTCATTGCAATGTTGTTGACAGTACTCCTAAAGAAATTCACGCCCTGGGATTGGGGTCCCAAGCGAGCGGAGGCCTTCAACGCATTGAAAGCGGTTATGTCTAGTATCCTTGTCTTGGCCCTTCCTGATTTGGCCAAGCTATTCGAAGTAAAAATGGATGCCTTCGACTATGCTTTGGGCGGAGTTTTGCTACAAAAGGGGAATCTAGTTGTGTACGAGAGCCGGAAGTTAAAAGATGCAGAACAGCGCTATGCCTCCCACCAAAATGAATTATTGGTTGTCGTCTATTACTTAAGCCTTTGGAGGCACTGTCTATTGGGACCCCAGTTCGTGGTCAAGACAAACAACATAGCTGCTAATAGGGCTGGGCATATATGGGGTAAAACTGATAACGTAAACCGTTAATTGTTTATCGGTTTATCGATATCGGGTTATTGGGTAAACAGTTTAGTAACGGTTTAGAATTTTTCACTATTGAATTATCGGTTCAAGGCTCGATTTGCCAATTTTGTTGATGGGTTAACCGATAGCCCAATAAGAATTAATAAAATTATGACATTACCCTTAAGTATATACATTTGCTAGGGCTTTAGTTCATTCTCTCCTATTCTTTCTCAGCCACACTCTTGAGTTGCTTCATCTTCATTCTTCATAGACCTTACTAGTTACTCCTAGTGTACGTTTAGTCTTATACATTAGGCTTTTAATTTCTATAACAAAATTCATCTTCACTCTATGGTTTCTTTTTTTCAAGTTAGGCATTTGACAAACAACATCCAGTTTATCTTGGACTGTTTGAGGGCTTCAACGCTTGTGGAAGTGTAGGTATTGTGTGAAATAATTATTCTAAATCAACTATTGTTGTTATCATATCGGAGGAGGCAGCTAATGCCTTGGAACATTTTGTGGGAATTGCTGCAGTTTGATAAGTATTTATCCACTAATTTTTTGGTGAATCCTATAAGGATTGAGTAGTTGTTGTCTTGTTAACTTGAAATTGAACTGTTAGTACTATATGTTTGGAATTGTAAATTTTAAGGTGAAATTGCTACTACTTTGTATTATTATTAATGTATTTGGACAACTGTTGTTGAAGAATTAGTACTACTCCAGTTGTGGCCACTAGACAAAAACACAGAAATGGGTAGTATACTATATGTGAATTCTTCTCTTTTTTTGCTTAACTCCAGTGAATTGTGTTCTCTTTTTTGCTTAACTCTAGATTGAGTTATCTTATCATGTGAACCGTTAACCGAACCGATAATTATCGATAATTGATTAACCGATATCTTATCGGTTCGGTTATCATTTATCAAATTTGTAAACCGATAATCGATATGCTAAACCAATAATATTCATAATCGAACCGAACCGACCGATGCCCACCCCTAGCTGTTAGCCATTTCATGACCCAACCAAAGCTGAATAGCAAAATTTCACTTCAATCTAGAGTACTGAAGTGGGAAGACTAACCAGGTTACTGATGGACTCGGTCGGAGGGCTATCTTAGCATCAATGTGCCTACTCGCCACCCTAAGGGAGAGAGAAGTTTTCACCACTATAAGAGATCAGATACAAGATCTACTCCCAAAGGATCCTGCTGCACAGTATTTGGTCGATTTGGTAGGACAGGGCAAGACTTGCTAGTTCTACATGGAAGATGGGTTCTTGAAGGTGAATGGGAACCAACTTTATATTCCTAAAGGAGGAAATCTACGAAGAACTCTTTTGATGGAATGCCATGATACTTTGTGGGCCAGTCATCTAGGTGAAGAACGCACCATGACATTATTGCGATGTGCTTATTATTAGCCTCGAATGGCTGATGATGTTGCTCTATGTGAAGACTTGCCTAGAATTCTAGAAAGATAGGTCAAACCTCTTGATACAAGCGGGACTCTAAAAGCAATTTCCTGTTCTAAAGAGACCTTGGGAAAGCGTTTCACTGGATTTCATCACTAGATTGCCAAAGGTCGGAGATCTTACAACTATCTTGGTTGTGGTAGATCGGTTTTCCAAGTATGCTACATTTATAGCAGCCCCACAATAATATCAACAGAAGATACATCTCAACTATTCTTCTCTCATGTTGTCAAGTATTGGGGCCTGCCTAAAGACATCGTTAGTGATCACGATTCTCGCTTTACTAGAAACTTTTGGACTTAGCTCTTTAAGTACCTCTGGTCCAAATTGAGCCAAAATTCAAGTTTTCATCCGCAATCTGACGGCGAGACTGAGCGGCAATGGCATGCTGGAGGATTTTCTCTCCCAATTTGTTACTGGATTGTAGAATAATTGGGTGAAGATTCTGGATGTTGCTCAACTGTGTCTCAATTCACGAAAGCGCTCTAGTACAAATAAGAGTGCTTTTGAAATTGTTACCGAACAACCATTGCTACTCTCACACACTTTGAATGCCCAAACATGTCAAAATTTCCTCAAGATGCTAGCTTCTTGAAGGAGTGAAAGCGAAATTTAGAGATAGTGCAGAGCTATCTTGTAAAAGCCAAAAAACGGATGAAGAAGCATATTGATCAAAATCATCGCTTTGTTGAATACCAAGGAGGAGATGAATACCAAGTAGGAGACAAAGTGATGGGTGAAAATCCCAAAGAGATACTTATTTTAGGGGTCTATGATCCTCGTCTATTGCAAAAATACATTAGACACTTATCCATTGAGAAGCGCATTGGGAAAGTCGCATACCGGGTGGATACCCCAACCTAGTGGATGATTCATCCATTCTTCCATGTCAGTCTTCTGAAACATTTTCAGGAAGACGTGGAGGATCCTTCACAGAGCCAACTCACAATACCCAATATTCTAGGCCCTAATTCAACCGGAAAAAGGTAGGTAGAAGTTATTCTCGATGATCGAGTGGTTCATGCTTCAAGGAAAGATCACCAAGAACTCTGGGTGAAATGGCAGGGCTGTGATGCAGAGGAGAATACTTGGGAGAGGGGAACAAACCTCAAAGCCTACAAGAGCCTAATCGATGATTATGCTTTCCAGCCATGCCTCATGACTTTTTGGACACACCCGATGGCGTCCTAGCAAGCCTCCGAACGCCTAGAGCTATGGTCGTCCACGTGGTCTTGGCCGCGCCAAGTGACAAGCGCGCACGTGCGTATATTGCCCCACCGATAATTCTCGCATGCGCCCAGTCGCAAGCAAATGAAAATAGCGTCGCGCACTCAGACTCTGATTCTAAAGTCAAGGTCACTACCAAAGGACTTGCTTCTACTTTTTAGGAACCTAAATCCTTTTCAATGTAAATATAGAGTAGTTTTATTCCATGTATTTTCATTATATCTCTCTAGCTGAGTTGGGTCAAGTCTTGTAACTTTGGTTTTTTTTAAGCATAATTAGCGGGATCAATTAATCAAACTTTCTAGCAAGCAAATAATTCTCTATACTGGTATCTCTTGCCCTCGACACAGTATTGCTGTACTGCAATATTTTTCGTTAACGCAATCAAGTTTTCTTTCATTCTCAATTCATTTTTCTGTTCTCTCAATTACTTTTGACATTGGTTTTCCCAAACGTCACTGAGAATCTCGTGTAGCGTACGAAGGGGACCCCAATTAGAGGATAATAACTAAACGAACATCGGTTGCTTAGCCATGTCACTCTTCCAAAAAGTAATCTCAAAAAGACATTGTGTAGTTAGGGGTGTTCATAGTTTGGTTTGGATTGGTTTTTCCCGAAAAATAAACCAAACCAAGTAAGTCGATTTTTCAAATATTAGAACCAAACCAAACCAATTAAGTCGATTTTTCTCGATTCGGTTTATGTCGGTTTTTTAATTTTTTCCGGTTATTTGTTGGTTTTTTTCTTAAATATAAGACATCACCACCAAACACATATTCCGGCGACCATATTTTCAATGTAACACAATCAAATCAATTGCCCTTTGAGAAATCTATTATTTATCAAAATATATTGATGATAATTGAATCAAATAGTGATGAATAATTTAAGGACCCAATTAAAAATATGTTATTTTTAACACGAAATGGATTCTTACACTAAACAAAAGAAAACCACCAATTAAACTAGAATATAAAAGTAAAGAACTATATTAAAAGTGCAAACTATTAACATTAACATAAATTTTTTGAAATTTTGTATAACAATATACATATATATAAGTGTTATAATAAATTTGAAATAGCTACTCATATAGTCGGTTTGGTTCGATTTTTTCTTATTAAAACCAAAATCAAATCAAATCAAATTTGATCGGCTTTTAAAATTTAAAATCAAAGTCAAACCAAACTAAATAAAAAAATATTGATTTTTTTGATCGATTTGGTTTGATTTTTGATTTTTCGAGTTTTTATGAACACCCTTGTGCGTAGCAATGAACATAAAAAAAAAGTCAACGTTATAATGGATTACTCAAAATATTTTATTGACCCGCTCTTGGGGACAATAATAATGCTATAAGAAAAGAAGATTATTTAAACCTGCCATTATTATTTTACTACTATCAATCACGAAATTTCCGTCTTTAAGCTGACACATCACGAGGTGCACCCATGAGTAGTCATTGTGTATTGGTCAAAACAACCTGGTCAAACTTTTAACCCAATTCACAAATATGCCATCAGTAACAACTACCGCCGCGACCGCCACGGCCACGGCAACCTACACCACCATCCCAATTTCCGGCGGTGACGTCGTTAACCGATCTATTCACAATCTCTTTACATTTCTTTCTCGTAGTCGACCGTGGCCTGAATTCCTCGCCGGAGCTAGCGCTGTCGATCTTCCGGCATCCTTCTCCGATGCTGCAATTCGCATTCGCCGGAATTTCAAGTACTTCTCCGTCAACTATGCCATTGTCATCTCTGCTTGCTCAGCCGCTTCACTTATTGGCTCACCTTTTTCGTTGATTTTTGCCGGTTTGGTTTTTGCAATGTGGTTGATTCTTCTGTTCTTCCGGGAGGATCCCATGGTTGTTCTAGGGCACCAAATTAGCGATCTAGCCGTGATTTCGGGTCTCGTAATTGTTTCTGCAATTGCTGCTTGGTTCACAGGAATTTTAAATACTTTGCTCATTGGTGTAGCGGTAGGATTTTTGGTGACGGTGATTCATGGCTTATTGAGGAATCCAGAAGGGCTGTTTGTGGATGAGGACGACGCCGTTTCGACTGGCTTGATTTCGAATGCTGAAAGAAGAACTTGATTTTGCCCTCCCAAATTTCACTGACTCACCAACATTAATTGATTTACATTTTAGTGTTTTTGTTGATTTCAAGGTTGATTTTTGACTTGAGAGTTGTGTTCATAAGATACATTTGGTGTGCAGCACTGATCTAAGGAAAAGATACTGAAAAATTGTTTGGTTCTTTTGTGTGTGTGTGTCTTTGAGATAGGGTAAGGTCTGGGTACACGTTATCCTCTCCAAACCCCCACTATATGGGATTACACTGGGTTTGTTGTTCTTGTTGAATTTGCAGAGTTTTTCTTTGTAAGGTAGCTACTGGTTCCAAAGGTTTACAGGAAAATCTGTTGCCTCCGGTTTTGTGTTTTATTTTGCAGATTGTCTCAATGAACAATATTGTCCATTTTTATTTGTTCCAGTCGCCTTCTTTTTCTCCTAAGATAACTTTTTGTTTTGAGAAAATTAAACAATATCCTATTTTTAATGGCTGATTTGCCTTTTTTTCTTCCAGGGTTGTGAATATAACTAAAATGACAATCTTTTTAATTGCTTAATGAAACAGAACTGATGCGTAGTAAATGAGTGATGAAATGCCATGTGACATGGGTTCATCCAACTAGAAAAACACTAGACATGTCTTTTCCATCTCTGGCAGGAAGGATACTGCAAATGTTGTAGGTTGATTGTGTGGCATTGGTTAAATTTTCTAGACGAAATCAGTAAATTGCTGAAACGAAATAAGTCTTGAACTGATGTGGTGAAAAATACTTGATAATGGATGATTTCTATGTTACATAAACTAACAGAGTGAACTGCATGGTCACAGTAAACAAAACTGAGCCACAAAAAAGTGTGGCTTTCTGTAGAGTTTGGGATCATATTTTGCTTCTCATCCTTACTAGTTTAGCTAATGTTTGTTGAGCAGCCAAAGTTTGAGCATGGTTATGACCCAGCATTACGGTTCGGATGCTAATGCAGGTTCTGCAGAGATCCTCTCCGCTATCAAAATGACCTCCTCTTAGTAACAGCTTTGCTCTAGCTTCCAGCAGGGTAGCTTTCAACAATGTCACCTCTTGCCAAACATACTCGTCCACTCTTTGGTTGGATTGCAGCTTCTTTTTCCAGCACAGAGATCCGTGGCACCAGTCTTGTATTTGAGAAACAAATGACTTCTCTGCTTCTTCAAGCACATTTGTGCAGACCTTCAAGAGTTCTAAGGCCGAGTTGCACCTTGAGAATGTTGTGAAGGCACTAATTGCCAATGGAAGAGCTGTCTTTCTAATGAAGAGAACCATGTCTATGGCCTTGAGCTGAATGACTGGTGGTTCGGACTTGAAACCAAATACAAGGAAAGCACATGACCAGAGATGGTCAGAATCTACTTGGGGGTTTCCAATTTTCCTTGCACCTTGAACATTGGCTTTAGCAGCAACTAATCCATCTTTCCTTTTAGCAAAGATCTGAGTGATGGGATGGAATTGGATCCAGCATCCAGGCTGCCTGTTGGCTTTTCGTGCCAAACCCAGTTTAACTAGAAGTAGTGCTGCTTCCTCTTCACTTTTCCATGTTTGGCTTGTCAGGCAATGCCCCGAGTAGAAGCATAGAGCAACTTTCATGCACTTTGTCCACATCTTGAATCTGTTTCTATTTACAGGAATTTTCTTTGCAGCTGCTGCCAGTAAATTTACCGAGATGGGCGCTGGAGCAAACCATGCTCCTACCTGAAGCATTCTTGAGGCAAGGGAGTCCCTGCTATCGTTGCTTTGCTGCAAGAGAGCTGTACAGAAAACCAGTGTTTTCATTAGAAATGGATTTGTTCTGCAGAACTGTTGATGTGGAACGGACAGATTAGAGCAAGTTGTGGGTTCTTCAACTGGAACCTGATTCACTGCTTCGAATAGAGCAGACGGCAAAATTGCAAGCTCTGATAGCAAGGAACCAACCACCCAAAGACCAAAACTCGACCTCCCAAGTTTCTCATCAAATTTTTGGAGGAATTCCACCTCTCCTGCTGGATACTCCTTTTTACGTCTTCCCCTTATCAATATCATGGCATCGGATGTGGACAATGGCTGAAGCTGCAAGGGATCAACGTTCATTACCTGGTTGAGCTGTGTTGTGATAATGACATGGGTACCACCAGTGTTACTTGGTATTAAATCATGAAGATCCTTTCCTTCCCACCACTCCTTCTCAGTCTCTAAATTATCTATAATTAGTAAATATGGCATGTCACGGAATATCTCCCTTTTAACTCTCTTGAATGCTTCTAATTCTTGCTCATCGAAACTCCTTATCCTCCCTCTTTCCTTCTCTGCATCTGCACTCACATCCAGGCCCAAATTTAGAGACAAGTTCAATATGTTCTGTCGAAAGTAGCGAGCTTCTCCCCCTACCCACAAGACCATCTTGTATCTCTGTGAATACCTGGAAGCAAATTCCAAAGCAAGGTCAGTCTTTCCAACACCAGGGGCGCCATTTATGCACACAACACTGGCCCCCAAATTCTTGTCCTTCCCGCTTCTTGATTTTCTGTACTTAAGTCTCTTCAGCGAATTTCTTCCAATAATTGGTTCCACCCAAGCTTCTTTATTGGTTTCCTTGTTCTTTCCTATCTCTAGATTTATATATTTCCCTCTTCTAGCATCAGCTTCACTTTCATCATCAGCTAGACCTTCAGATTGTCCTGGTGTTCCTCGTTTGACACTTGGGACCACACTTTCTTGCTCAAAGGAATCCCCACAGCCAAAGAGAGTAGTCTCTATCTCCATAATTTCTCTCTCTCTTCCCACAAAACTTTTATTCCTCGGAAAGGGCAACTCTTCAAACCCTTCTGCTGTTTTTTCTGCAACACTTTTCCTACCAAGTTTGGCCCTTAATATCCCAGCTGCTTTCGACACACAGGACCTCCAATTACTCTCATTTGTCTCCAATTTAAACTCATGACACTTTAGTATTGCATCCAGTACCTCTTTACCTTTCTTGGCATCAGCATTTCGGTTAAATAGATTTGCAATTTCATTGGCATCTGTATTAAAGAACAAAGGAATCAAGTTCTTCTTTTGCGCAAAGAATCTCATTTCCTCCAAGCTCAGATGGTTGAAGAAGCTACAACTGGTGACAACTATGACGCCAAAGGTTACTGAGCATATAACTCGGTCAGCAATCTCATGGCTCTGATTATCTGCATACTTTGCTCTATCAGCAATAAAACAAGCAATACCCTGAAGCTCCAGTTCCGACTTGAGCCACTTGCAGAAGCGCGCTAAATTTAGGTTCTGACCATGGAATCCTATATACACATCACAACTCCTAAGTTTGGCATTGGATGCAGGTGAAATGGAGCCCTTGGCAAAAGAAATTCTAGGGACAGGAAAAGAAAAGGATATCCTGGGGTCGGTCTCTGGTCCTGAAACAGGGACACAGGTGACAATTTTGAGCTTTGTGTCTGTGGGGTCATCAGAAAAATCATATCTCTCTGGGGGTGGAGTGTAGGAGGTGCTGGGAACATCATCGGACTGTGAACCGCAGTATGAGACTGGCGGAGATGGGTGGGCAACTGAGGTAGGAGCAATGGGAGTTTCTTGTTTTGGATTAGCAACTAAAATGGTGGGAGCAATGAGGTTTTCTTGAGCACTTGGATTTGTAACTAAAGTGGCCCTTGGAGAAATGTAAGGTGATTGCAATGCTGAAACAAATGCAGAAGATGGAGGAGAGATGAGTGAAGGAGAGTTATATGGTGATGATGTGGCTGAATCTGTTACCAATTTCTGCTGACCTGAAGGAAGAACAGTGGAGAAAATGTCCTTACCCAGTTTCTTACCACCCGAATTTGCAATCTTGATTGTAAGCGGCTGGGTATCAACAGTTGGGATCTCTTTAGGGGATTTCTCTTCATCCATTCTCAAAGTGATGAATGAGGAGTCTCCAAAAGCTTAGGAGTTGAACACTGAAAAAGCTTTGAGGAACCAAGGAGGTAACAAAATGCTATATTTCACTAGTTTTCAATTCAGTAGAACCATATTTGCCTGATTGGAATCAGGAGAAAAAAAAACTGATATTGCTTCTGGATACTTGGTATGGAGTGTAATCAGTTGCAAATAATTTGTGGTTGGGATGGTCTCCTTCAAGAAGCAGATGAATGTAACAGTAAGACTTTTGAAAGCAGAAAGAAATCTACATGTGAAAGTCATATCATCATCTTCTAACTGTGGGCCTCCCCAAGTCAGAACTCAGAACCTGACCCTCGCTTTCACTGTGGAGGAACTTGAATACTAATAAGAATAGTTAAAGGGTGTACATCTTACATTGGAAACAAGAAAACATTTAACTAATTTGATCCATCTAGAAAACCATCATGAGGCTAAATCTCTCAGGATGCAAGAGAAACTGGTTTGTTTACTTTACCTTGATTTAGTTCATTAAAGCCAAGAAGGGAAACATAATTTGCTTTGAGTCTGCTACCCTAGGGATACAATCTCCATATTTCTCTCTCCCATGAACTAGCTTTACAGATGGGGAATCTAGTGATATGGGTTGGATCTGTGAGGTTTTGAACATAAAATATTACCAAAATTGCTTCAAAAGAAGGTGCAGAGTGTATGTGGTGTAATATTCTATGTGATTAGTTTAATCCCTTTATCTTGGGCTTAGCCATTATTTTTGTTTTATGTGTCGTAAGATTGCATATTTGAACTTAGTAAAAGCAAATTTTATGCATTATTATACTTGATAATTTTCACCCTGTCACAGAATCCAAAGATTGGTCAGAATGAATACAGAGAAAAAAAAGGCATTGGGAGAGGAACCAAAGACTCTGTCTGTGTGACCTTGGTGGAAATGGGGCAAAGGAGAAATGCCTCTCTGAATGAATAAAACCAAATATTGATATGTATGCAATGCAGGTTTGCTCTCTCTTCTGACGCAGTTTTCATTATTTGCTCTGGGAATTGGACCAAGACCAGTCCAACTCTGATCACTAAAAACCATTAATAATTTGAAAGCCCCACCTCCTTACCTGGGGTCATACTCCTGAGTCTAAACTTTTTTGATGATTTTTTTGGACAAAAAGTACATTTTTAATGCTAAAAAAAAATATTACATAAATAAGTATTTTGTAGTATAATACTGCGAATTACCTTAATGGAAATTTAGCCGTTAAAGTAATTCGCAGTATAATATTGCGAATTATAAATTTTTTTTTTTTTTATAATTCGCAGTACTTTTATTAATTTGGCTCCACCAATTAACTGACATAACAATAATTCAAAGCATAAAACGTAGTACTATATTACGAATTAATTATTAAATTTTTCAACAAGAAAATAACTTTTTTCACATGAGTTTCATCTTTTTCACAATTAACAAATTTTATTTTGGTTGTGTTATTGGTTGCTAAAGTCTAAGTTTATTTTCATTTGCAAAATCTTGTACTTTTATGATAATTAAAATATGTCGAAATCTGAGTTATTTTTTANAAAATTTAATAATTAATTCGCAATATAGTACTACGTTTTATGTGTTTGAATTATTGTTATGTCAGTTAATTGGTGGGGCCAAATTAATAAAGGTATTGCGAATTATAATTTTTTTTTAATAATTTGCAGTAATACTGCGAATTATAAATATAAAAAAAAATTATAATTCGCAGTATTATACTGCGAATTACTTTAACGGCTAAATTTTCGTTAAGGTAATTCGCAGTATTATACTGCGAAATACTTATTTAAGTAACTTTTTTTTTTAGCAATTAAAAATGTACTTTTTGTCCAAAAAATCATAAAAAAAGTTTCGGACTCCATACTCCCTCCCCCCGGCCCATATATATAATTTCTCCAAGTGAAATGCACGAATTTATTTCAAATACAGTCCACAATATGGAAGCACTGACATATAAATAAAGAAAAATATAAGTGAAACTAATAGCGGTAAAGTTAGCAAAACAAAACGAAGAAAGGAGGGATTAATTTCAGGAATAGAAAAAGAAAAGAGAAGATTCATCATGGGCCCTTGCTATAAGTTGGCCTTCAAAAAGGAAATTTATTGTTAAAATGATTCCAACTTTTTGTGCTATAAAAGCTCTCCCCCTTTTATTATGATGCTACTACCTCATGATGGTGCCCAATTCAGAAATTAAACCTACAAAAAGAAACTGTAAACTATTTTGACTTAAACAGTGACCCCTCTAGTGTGTTGGCTGTGACCATGTTAAGAAGTTGGAAGCCTTTTAGTTTTGAATTACTGTTGTTTGCCCTTACATTCACTACTTTTTCTTGGCTTAGTTTCATTTTGACTTTTGAGTTATCAAATTATTAAGCATTATGATGTTATTATGACAAAGAGCTGTCATTTTAGCGTTTCTTATTCTTACAACCTGCCTGCTGCATGTGCATTCAACACTACTTAATTGGTGTTGGAATTTAATATACTGGTGACCTGATATTTCTTTTTTATTGTAATGGAATCATTAAGAAATCCTCTCCAATGGCCAAAATTTTTTATGTGTTACTCCATATGTCAAGACGTTGAGCTTGCAGCTAAGTGGTTCAATTAATTTTAAATTGGTTTTTTTACTCTCTTATTTGTATTGGAAGAAAGTAAAAAAACTTTCTTTTCTTCTTATTTATATTTTTCTTTATTACGTCGAGAAATTTTGGTTATGACTAATGTCCATTAGCTAGATAAAAGTTACTAAAAAAAAAAGCTACTTAGTTGTAAAAATAAAGTACACCTTGTCCTGACCAAAAAAAAAGTACACCTTGAGTTAAACTTGACGAATTGCATTTAAGTACGTGTCATTCAAGTTTATGTTTGAGTAAAAGTACTATAATCTGGCCAATATGACCTTTGTGATAAATATAAAATAACTTTTGTATAACAAAAAAAAATAATAATAATAATTTTTTCGTAACGAACATAAAGTTAAATAATCACCTATGAAATTTACTCGTAACGACCGAAATATGTGAACATGTACCATTCCATTAATTTATCCAAAACGAGGGAGTAAAAAATTATGAGTGTCCTGCTAAGGGAAAAATGGAATCTCCATTTTGTTGGAATGTAATTGGACGGCAAGGTATGAAGTGTCTCTCCACTAGCAGACATATAATTTAGATTGATTGGAACAAAATGATTTTGATTGAAATAGTAGAATAGTTCTATAATGACGTGCCCCTTTTCTGCAACTAAATTCATTGAATCAAAAGACATTTTTAAATGTCTGATGGATGCTGTTGTCATTATCTTTCTTTGCTGGTTATGGATTGTCTACTTTGAGTGTTACCAGTTTATCCACAAATCTATTCATCCATATTTTGTTCAACGATGTTGAAACTATATATATAAAGGATATGCACTTGTTCATAATACGTCGCGTTAAAACAACACAACCAACTATTATCACATAAAATTTCAACTAAAAATTTGGACTCGTTCTATCAAATATAAACTACTAACAATTAACTTTTAACACTCTTGTTTCACTAAACTAAATGATGCCCCAAATGTTAAGAAAGAATTAGCATTATGTTATCACTTAACACCAAACAGATTCTCATGACGGTAGACAATTAGTGATTTTTCGTTCAATTAGCTACTTGAATTGACGAATAAATTAACTACTTTGATCAGTTTTAGATTCAAGATCCTATCGGTTCATATAACAATCAATTTTAGAGTAGATGCTAATACAATCCGTTAGAATTTGCAAACAATCAACCATTCAAGTTACAAAACAAGTTTTACCGATCCATCAAAACTCATGAACACTTTTTTTCTTAGTTTAAAACCAGCACCTTCGGTTGTGAGCCTAGGGGAGGTGGGTGGGGGTAGGCTTGGACCCCTCCCATGTATATTGAATAGCTCACAATGACAAAAGGGGGACATGGTACCTGTTAGGACCGAAACAAGTCAGGTGTCATGCGGAAGCTAGTAAAACAAATATTCAACGACGATAAATTATACAACAAAGAAAAATATTCCAAAAGGGACTCAAACATTTAACGTGGTTTGGTCTGACCTACGTCCACGGTGGAGATGAACAGTCCACTATAATAAAGGAGAGTACAAAAATATCGAGAGAACAACTTTATGAAGAAGCAAACACAAGTGACACACTAACACTTGTCCCGTAAAGTTCTCCCCCTGAACACGACTCTCAAACCCCATATGGCTATACTATGAATGTTACTGAATGAGAAGGAAGGATCCTCAATTTATAAAAGTCCAAACCTTTTCCTACAAGAAAAAGGACTAGCCAAATATAGGAGATTTATAATTTCCTTCTACAAGAAGGAAAACCCAATTAAGATAAACATGTTGCTCTTTCCTTCAACAAATAGAAAAATCAAATATGGTAAGAAAATTATGGCAAACACCTAACTATTCTCCCCTTGGCCTGAATTTTCTAACAAAATAAACTTGATCCACCTTCTTCACATAGTCTTCAATAGGTCGCATCTCCACCACAAAGTTTTTCTCAACGTGCGTATCATTCCGGTCAAATTTTTCAGACAAAAATTATGATTATCGTCAACTATGTTGCGGCTAGAACTGAACCCGCCAAGATGAACCTGTCTTAAACCATGCTCTGATACCACTTGTTAGGACCAAAAAAGTCGGATGTCATGCGGAAGCTAGCAAAGTAAACCTTCAACGACGATAAATTATACAACAAAGAGAAATATACCAAAAGAGACACAAATATTTAACGTGGTTCGGTCAACTGACCTACGTCCACGGAGAAAATGAGCAATTCACTATAATAAAGGAGAGTACAAAATATCGAGAGAATAACCCCACGAAGAGGCAAACACAAGTGACACACTAACACTTGTCCCATAAAGTTCTTCCCCTGAACACGACTCTCAAACCCCATATGGCTACATTGTAAATGCTACTGAATGAGAAGGAAAGATCCTTAATTTATAGAAGTCCAAACCTTTTCCTACAAGAAAAAGAACTAGCTAATATAGGAGATTTGTAATTTTCTTCTACAAGAAGGAAAACCCAATTAAGGTAAACATGTTGCCCTTTCCTCCAACAAATAGGAAAATCAAATATGGTAAGAAAATTATGGCAAACACCTAACAGTACCTTGCCTCCAGTCTACAAAAAGTTTTCCAAGCAAACAGGGAAAGACCGGAGCCTATACAAAAGCATTTCCATCCATAAATCTAACTTAACTAACAGAAATATTATATTTTTCATTTCTCCTCCTAAAAGAAGGAATCTACCATTTGTCAAGTTGAATAAGTCCTTTTTCCTCTCTAGGAAGGTTGTGAGAAGAGTGATATAAGGTCCTATTTCCACTTGTAGAAGCCAATTTTGCCAACATATCCGCAATTTGGTTTGCTTCTCTGAGGCAATGAGAGATACAAAAATATTGTTGTCAAGCATAGTAGTAGTGCCATTGATAATGTGTTGCAGCTTCAAATTGTTGGTGTTTTGTTTGATGAGGATGTTAGCGACAATAATAGAATCAATCTCCACAAGAATATTAGAGTGGCCATGTTGAGTGCAACATTCTACCTTAAATCTCAGTGTTGTGGCTTCAGCTTGCTAGCTGCTATTGGCTTGGACCGGGACAGAGAATGTGAAAATGAAATCTCCATGTGATCTCTAACAATACCCCCAATCTCAGCTTTCCTGCTTGCTTTGATAAAACTACCATCGGTGTTAATTTTGATCCACCCATATGCTGGTTTGGTCCAATGAACAGGGGTACATATGATATCAGGTTTGAGATTCTCCACTAATATGTAAAGATTACCCAATGTACCATTAGTGTCGAGATTAGGATAAGCACCCTGAAGAACTACTTTGATATTCTAAACATATTGAGTAACCATTCTATACTAGTAGAAGTTGTTGTTGTCCCCATACTTACATGCATCCCAAGATTTCCAAATCTCCCAACAGATAATGATAGGAAGAGCTTGCAATATGAGTTTTTGGACTGTGTTTCTTTCTTTTATGTTCCACCACATATTAAGAAGACCTCTGATCGGTAAGTATTGATAAATGATTCCCAATGGATTGCCCATAGATTTCCACACATACTCGACTGCTCTATCCTCCACAAAGACATGTTGCAAGGTCTCCATAACAGGTGTTGGATAACATCTACAAACTTTAGTATCTTGAGAATCCAACCTTGTAATATTTTCTCTAATGGGGATTCTACCAAAGAAGATTCTCCAACACATGAAAGATTGTTTGAAGGGAACTGATTTGTACCATATCTTGTTGATTGTGACATTGATTGCTCTGTGATCCCTGATCATATTCCAAGCAGAACCATTAGTAAAGTGATCATCCTCAGTATCATTCCATATAGCATAATCATTTTTGTCTTCCTGGCCCAACTCTATGGACATAATGTGTATCGCAATTTGACTAGGTAGTGTGTTGTATAGCTTCTGCACATCCCACCATTAGTAGTGATGAAATCATTTACCTTCTTTTTGGCATTTCTAGTATTAATGTAGCTTGAAAAAATGTGTTCCAAAGGTCCAAATTCAGTCTAGTTGTCCCACTAGAAGCTACAGTTACCACCATTAATCTTCTATGTAATCTGTTTTTTACACTTGTCTCTGGCCCAAAGAAGGTGTTTCCACGTTTGAGAGATGCCACTGCACCTTTTTTTACCAACAGGATGTACCCTAGGGCAGTATTTTGCCTCGAGGAAGTCATCCCACATAGAATTACTAACTCTAAAATGCCACCATCTTTTGATGGTAAGTGTATTAGAGATATCATTCATTCCCCGGATACCAATTCTAGCTTCATTTTTTGGATAATATAACTTATCCCAAAGAAGTCCAATGGTACTTGATTTCACCATTACAACTGCCCCAGAAGAAGTTAACAGTATGATTCTGAATGAGCTTCGATGTTCCTTTGGGAGGATTAATGGCAGATAAAATATAAATATGAAGAGATTGAATAACATATTTAATCAAAACATGTCTACCTCCACAGGAAAGCATATTACCTCGCCAAGCATCCAACCTTTTAATAACCTTGGCATACATGCTATCAAAATAACAGATTTTTTCCCTACCAATGTAAATATGACAACCAAGGTAATTAAAAGAGAAGTTTTTGTCTAGGAATCCAGTTTTAACTCTAATTCTGTTGATCTTATATGCACATATTTTGGGATCAGTGAGGAAAAAACTCATGTCCATGTTAACTTTCTGTCTAGAAACACATTCATAGTTCTTAATTTGTTTCATGATCAACTTTATAGAGTTAGTATTTCTACTACTAAAGATCACAATATCATAAGCATATGCCAAATGAGTAATCTGAGGTCCATTTCTATACATTGAGAAATGAACATAAACATTGTTCTTTAACAAACTGTTCAGGGATCTAGATAAAACCTCAACAGCAATGATGAAAAGGGATGCAGATATGGGATAACCTTGTTTAAGATCTTGGGAAGAAGTAAAGAATTCATGTCTAGTACCCTTCACAATTATAGAGTACCACACATTAGAGATACTTCTCCAAATCAAATTATGCCAATCATCATTAAAGCCAAACCTACATAACACCTTATTACAAAAGGGCCATGATAATCTGTCATATACTTTGGCCATGTCAAGTTTAAGAACAACATTTCTTCCATTATTGAGATTAGATATACCATGAACTATTTCTTGAGTGAGCTTTACATTATCAGTGATTGATCTCCAGAAACAAAACCACTTTGATTTTTATAAATTAATCCCCTTAAAAGAGGATTCAATCTATTAGCCATTATCTTAGAGATGATTTCATTAGTATATCTCAATTCTGCAAAGCTAGTCGGAGAATCAATTTTGGGAATTAAAGTGAGACAAGTATGTCTGTAGAATTTGGTTAAAGATTTACCAGAGAAGTATTCTTTAATTAAAGCAGTAATATCAATTTTTATAATGTTCCATCAAGTTTTAAAGAACATATCATTGAACCCATCAGGTCCCGGGGAACCGTCTTTGCTCCTGTTGAGTATTGCTTGCTTGATTTCTTCCTCATCAGGCACGCTGGTCAACATAAAAATTTTTTGTGTAGTAATGATTTGAGATATTAGTAAGATGCAATTTGAAGTGCTTCCTATAGTATTTGACAGTAGCCTTTCCCACCTTATCATCTCCTTGCACCCATCTGCCTCTATGATTACTAATTCTTTGTATGTGTAGTCTCCTTCTTCTACTTCTCAGAACACTATGAAAATATTTGGTGTTTACGTCACCATCTTTAAACCATTGAAGCTTTGTTTTCTGTTTCAGCATGGAATCCTGCATGTTGAGCCATCTAGTATATTCAACATACCCCTTGTTCAAGTCTTCTCTTCCCTGTTCAGTATTGTGCATAATGTCCAATTCCTCTAAAATTTCAATCTTAGCTTCCCATTCCTGCACTTGTTCTTGGATATCACCAATTTGTTGTTTGGACATACTTAGAACCTTGCTAAGCCTTTTCATTTTTATTTGTAGCCTCCACATAGCGTTGCCCCTCACTTCTTCATTCCAAGATGTTTGTATGATCTCCAGAAAGTTAGGTTGATTCACCCAAAAGTTTATAAATTTGAAGTATTTGATGTGAGTATGCTTCAAGTTTTGACATTTAAGAAGAAGTGGTCTATGATCAGACCCAGACCTGGATAAGTTCTTAACACAATTGCTTTGAAAATTTAGAGCCCAATCATCATTGATGAGAATTCTATCTAACCTCTTCCATATTCTCTTACTTAGCCTCCAATAGTTGCACTAAGTGTATTTAGGACCTGTAAAGACAATATCACTTAGTCCACAAGCCTCCATGCAATTGATAAACTCCTTACTTTTTTACATTCTTATGTGGAAATTCACCCAACTTCTCATCCGGATCCATGATAACATTAAAGTCTCCTCTCATACACCAAGGACCCTTAATTTGATTATGGAGGTTGATAATATTATCCCAAAGGTCTTCTCTATCTACTGGATTGCATTTAGCATAAACAGTCGTCACAAAGGTACCAATCTCATTGGAAGTATCTTTCATGTTTAAGGTGAGTTGTTGATTAGTGTTAGCAATACAAAGAGTGTGATCAAAGCCCTTCCAGAAATAACATATTTGACCATTGGAGTTAGTCATACAGTGTTGAAATTCCAGGTATCTTGTATAACTTTCAATTTTTTTCATATTCTTAAATGGCTCATATATAGTGACAAAAGCCACTTTATTAATGTTGACAAGGCTTTTGAGTCTAAAGTATGATTTTTGAGCACTTATACTACTAATATTCCAAAAGATTGCACTGATCATGGAATAGATGGGTGGTGGAGCACTATGTCTATGTCCCTTTCCATTTCTTTTGGATTTAGATATGGACTTAGGTCTGTTGCTTTTTCTTCTTTTTCTTTATTCTGCTTCTTCCTCTAGATGAAACATCATCCATACTTCCTTGATATTGTATGTTGTTAGGATCATTAGGGTCATTGGGATCATTGTTTCTGCTGGATTTGAAATCTTCAAAGACAATCCTCAAAAGATTGACATGTCTCTAAAGTCTCCTTCCTCTGAATTGTTGATTGTTGATAATGTTGTGAGTATTGCAGTTTTCCTCCACAAGTTCTTTAGTAAAGTTATCACTAGTATCCTTGTTCCTTGTATCCTTGTTCTGAGTATCACCATTTTCAGTATTATTCTTCCCAAATTCACCACTTACCCCAGGATTGGCATTACCTACCTGTTTTGGATTGCTGCCATACATCAGTTCCATAAAAATTTCAATTCCTTCCCGGTTCTTGATATCTGAATGTAGACTAGGAGAATTTAGAATTCCAGCAGCCATAGAATCCCCTCTTGATGGTCTTATTTTTTGTTAGTATCCCCAGTATGAAATATTATTCTCTTTTTGCACTTCCACTTAGTTACTAACATGTGTTTCTTGTGTTGATACTCCTTTTTCTTTTCCTTTGTTCTATGCCTCTATTTCTTCTCTGTTATCATCCTTATTTGTAACTAAAAATTGGGCACTTTATCCATCTATCTTGGTCTCATCGGTATTGTTTCCATTGCTAACTCTTTCATGCTTTTGTTTCTCTTTATACTTTTTGGCTATAGACTTAAACACTACCTTGTTTTTCTTTTTGGGCATATTTATTTATTTATTTCCACTCTTTTTTTTTATTACTTTGTTGTATCTGATGCTGATTTTGTGGTTCATATAGTTCTTCTGCCTCCTTGAGAGTGACTTTATTGTTGTTCTCTTCACTTTCTTGAATCTTTTCAATTTTTCACTATTTTTGATGACATGTGCTTTACTAATCTTCTGAGATTGACATGTGAGTGCATCTTCATTCTCCTTTCCAAATCTTACCAATTTATCATTGGTATCATTCAGCAGGACATTGCCATTTCGAGTGCCCTTCTCCTCATCTTGTTTGTTCTGAGTAGCCTCTTTAGTATACTTTTGTTTTCTTCATGGGAGGCAATATTTTTCTTCTCCAATTGTGTCCTAATTTTCTGCAGTGTTTGTAGTATTTAGGAACACCCTCATATTCCAATTTTTAAGTGTAGCATTTTAGTAGAGATTCATCATATTCTTGACCAACAAAAACAGAGTCAGGTAGTGGTTTTAGCAAATCGACCTCTACTCTAATTTTTGTCATACTAGGCCTAGTTCTCCCAAATGTAGCTGCATCTAAGGCCAGATATGTACCAACAGATCTCAAGAGTTGTTTGATGTAATTCCAATCATGCATGTGAAAAGGAAGACCTGGTAGTAGGACCCCATGCCAAAACAATAGGGAGGTCCTCCTCCGATTTGAAATTTGGTGACCATTTTTGAAGCCATATTTGCATACCCTCTATTTTAATAACCCTTTTAAATCACACAGCTTTGAAGTCGTCTTCATTATAAAGATAAATAAAAATATTGTAGTTTTCATAGACACCAATTTTAGTAGCATCTTTCAAAGTAATCGGTTCTTTGAATCTAGAGGTCTATAAATTTTGGGACTAGCCCGAATAAGGTAAGTATTTTTCCTAGGATTAGATTGAGGATGTTTTTCGTTGGTGATGATACTTGTTATGTATTGAGGGTAATATATATGCAAGATGACGAGCGTATATGTATACACCGTAGTTATTCATGATCTGGATAGATCTTAGGATATTATATTCCTTGTTTTGCGATCATGCTTCTTTGATACTGTAGTTTCTTCACTTGTATGACTACATGAGCTATTATTCAGGATAGTAATCATATGTAGGTTATATATTTATTTATTTAAGATATAATAAGGTTATTTTTGCTATGTTGAGCTATTTGTCATAGCCGTAATCATAAATTGTAGTCATGATATTATATTCGTGTATTATGTCTCTATCTCTGTGCACTTATTATACGTTATCTCATATGTTGTTAGCAGCCTTGTTTGTCTAGCACGGGTTTGAGTGAAGTTGTTGTACGTTGGTATATTTCATGCGATATTATAATTATGGTATGGTGTGATATTGGCATATTGAGATTTGAGGAGATTAATAATTTATTTTGGTCCATTGATCCATATTGAGCGGATTGATGACTGATCTTCTGCCATAAAACCTTGTTGATATTGATTATGCCGTACCGCTTGCATCAAGACCTCAAATTAGGCTGAGTGAAAATTTATGTTAACTTTGATCTTACTAGCACTTGGCTAGGATCCACATAGTCGGTGTAAGGTAATAATCCATATTACTTTGGGCCCTATGAGTGCAGGCACACGATATGTGCTTAGTGAGGAGCTTATGCAGGCACTCGTGCAGTGCTCTGTGTGTGTGTGTATGATAATTCAAGGCATTGTACCAGACACCATGAGAGTGCTAAAAGTATGATTCAGGGGAATTTTTCCAGGCACTATGATATTGGTGAGAGTATGATTGAGCGGTCCTTGCAGCATGTACTATAAATATGATGAGATTGTGTATACTTGATGATTAAACTGTGATATTGTTAATTTGGAATGTATATTTTACATACATGCATAGAGTTGTATTTTCCTCATGCTAATTGCTATTAATGTCTCTACTTTATATTTAGATATTGAAATTATGGTTTACCTTGATAAATCTTTGTCTAAGTGATTTCTGTGAAAAAAACTGATGCCTTGACCGATATTCCTGAAGAGCATACCTATTTCTCCTCTTATTGTGTTAGAGTTGATCATGTTATTATTTGATTTATTTTTCCCTATATGTCATTATTATAATATTATTGGTATTGTTGAGTGTTGAAAGTGAGCATCAGACTTTGTCAACCTCGTCACTGCTTTCTCCAATGTAACGACACAACCGGTCATTTTGAGCTCTAGCTTATCGTTCGGTGGTTTGAGGCCGCTTCACTTCAAGTATTATGACTTGTACACGGGTCGGAATTGAATTTTGGAAAGTTCAGAGTTGATTTGGAAAGAAAATTTTCATTTTGAAAGCTTTAAGTTGGAAGAATCTGGCTAAGGGTTGATTTTGAGTAAACGACCTTGGAATTGGGATTTGAAGGTTTCAGTAGGTTCGTATGATAATGCCATGACCCTAGTTCACCAATTGTGAACACGTTATGAAGGCACCTAGTCTTCACGACCAGGTAAGCCTAATACATTGTGGAAGTAACAACATTTGCGGAATTTATAATCAGAACTAAATAACATGAATAATGTATACAGTTGCCGCCTGGCACATACACTTTAACACTTTAAAGATATGAAACTATCCCTAAAGACCCGAAAACCCACGGGCAACACAGACTAAGAATGAAACATAATACTGCTCTAATCAGCCGGAAATGTCTATATCAAGGAAAAACGGAATATCATCTAGCTAACTAGAAGGTAGAGTGAGAGGGAGACTCTTCGGCCTGCGGACGTGGCAGATATACCTCAAGTCTCCGATAATGCTTCTGCAGCTACTGGTAGTGCGCCTGCGTAGAGGTACTTGGATCTGCACATGAAAAACATGTGTAGAAGAGGCGTGAATACACCACAGCGGTACTCAGTAAGTGCCAAGCCTAACCTCGGTTGGATAGTGACGAGGAAAGGTCAGGGCCCTACTGAGATAGAAACAATAAAGTAGCAAAATATTAACAGTGTTGAAGTCTGATGAAAACTAATGAACACAGCAGTGTGGTAAGACAGTTCAATGAAATATAATACTACAAGGCAAAACAAAAACACATAGTAAATACAGCTAAATTACAAGAATACTGACGAGGGTCTCCCAGGATACCGTCATGTAGCCCTTTTCTCAACTGTCCAATGGATCTCCCGGGATACCGTCCCGTAGTCCAATTCTCATATCAATATCAAAGGATCTCATGGGATACCGTCCCGTAGTCCAATTATCAGTGTACAGGTAATCTCCCGGGATACCGTCCCGTAGTCCCAAAATAAAAGTGCAGGGGGATCTCCCGGGATACCGTCCCCTAGTCCCAGAATAAAAGTGCAGGAGGATCTCCCGGGATACCGTCCCGTAGTCCCAAAATAAAAGTGCAGGGGGATCTCCCGGGATACCGTCCCGTAGTCCCAAAATAAAAGTGCAGGGGGATCTCCCGGGATACCGTCCCATATTTCCAAAGTAAAAATGCAGGGGGATCTCCCGGTAATCAAACCCGTAGTCCCAAAGTAAACAAACAAGGGGGAGCTCCTGAAATCCCGCATTTGTAGTCCCAATGTAAATGCGCAACCAACATCAAAGAAATATTTAGAAATTGAAGTGCAACAATACAAGGAAACAAATAATACTAGCCTAACATGCTCCACGTAATCACAGTTAAGACAATTTAAATAAATAGGCAACTTGGATCAATTAAACATGCTCTTCTACGCTAACACATGTTATAATAGCAAGTAAAGTAAAGCAAATATGAAAAAAAAATCCAAATCAAGTATTTAAGTAAAAATTCGGGTTTCAACAATTAGCTCAAGTACGTTCTCGTCACCTCACGTACAAGGCATTCAATTACCAATTATCACATCCTAAGGGACGAAGTCCCCCACACAAGGT
>MU756834.1:5923-33861 GCA_026770625.1 Nicotiana glauca
GACTGTTAAACAGAGTCATTCTTTTCCTCGATTCGGGATTCAACCGGTGACTTGGGACACCATAAATCTCCCAAGTGGCGACTCTGAATTAAATAAATAAATCCCGTTTCGATTGTTCTTTAATTGGAAAAACTCCCTTGTGCCCTCGCGGGTAGTGTAAAAAGGAGGTGTGACAGTCCCGGCAAGGGAAAATATCCAAACAACAACAATATCCTGGTAAGGGAATCAATATAATGATTCTTTTCTCTTTTTCACCTTTGTTTCACCATTCACTTCACAACTCGAGCCAATACTCAAAAAGGTTTCAATTACCGTTCATGCTTTCACAATTCGTTATAAAACTTGAGCCAACACTCCTCAATAATCAAACATCACAATTACTTCCACAAACTTTTCCAACAAATAAAAATCATCACCAAGTTATGAATAATACAACGAAGTCATAAATATCACATTAAGGGACTCACGGGCAGGCTAGACACCAACGTATAGATACTCGTCACCATGTCTATACGTCGTGCTCAAAAATTACCACATAGCAAATAGGATTCGACTCCTAATCCCTTAAGCTAAGGTCAGATCAAATACTTTCCTCGATGCCACGAACCCAATTCACGTCTCAATTATCGCTTTACCCCTTGATTCAACCACTAATTCGCTCGTATCTAGTCACAAGTTACTTAATTACATCAATAAACTCTAAACGAATCAACTCCAATGCATGAAGATAAGTTTTTCAAAGTTTTACCTAAAAAGTCAAAAATTGACCCCCGGCTCGCTTGGTCCAAACCCAAAATTCGGACAAAAACCCGATTAACCATTCACCCCTGAGCCCGAATATATAATTGATTTTGCAATTCGACTTCAACTAAGGTCTAACTCCCCAAATTTCAATATTCTTAGGTTTTTTCCAAAATTCCCAATTCCACCATGAAAACTCTAGATTCTAGAATGAAATCTTGTCAAACAAAGTTAAGTAGTAAAAAATTGAGTTAGAAATCACCTACCAATGTTTTGGAGAAGAAAGTTTTTTTGAAAAATCACCTCTTATGTTTTTGGGGTTTCGAAAAATGAAAAATAACTGAAAATCCTGTCTAAATATACCTCACTCAGACCCCATGTGCAGACAGCACAAAATCCAGTGCAGCCGCACAGCTCCCCTTGTGGACTAAAGTGACATGCTTTAGTGTTTTGGCCATAACTATCTCTACATATATCTAAATTGTGATTTCTTTACTTTTATGGAAACTACACACGAAGGGATACAACTTTTGTTTTTGAATCATCTCAAAATTTCTTATATATCAAAAACTATAGGCTTCCGAAGTCGGACTAGTGAACTTGTGCGGGCCACACAAAATCGAGTGCGGCCACACAGTCCCCACCGCGCACCGCATGAAATCTTTTGCGGCTGCAAAGGCCCCTTCCATGGACCGCATAGGCGGGTACAGAGATCTACAACTTCTTTTAACTTGCAACAACTGTGTTTTAAGCCTAAGATATCCCGGAACCTACCCGAAACTCTCCCGAGCCCTCGGAACTTCAAACCAAACGTGCATACTAACTCAAAACATAATATGGACCTACTCGTGCAATCACATCATCAAATTAACATATAAAATCATGAATTAAACCTCAAAACTCAACATTTTAATCAAGACCTCTCAAAGTTCATAACTCAACATTTTAATCAAGACCTCTCAAAGTTCATAACTCTTCAACTGGAAGTCCAACTCACGTCAAATAAACTCTGTTTTTTACCAAATTTCACAGTTATCTTTCAAATATTATAACAAGTTTGTACTAGGCTTCAGAACCAAAATACGGTCCCGATAACAATGGTTTCAAACATTAATTATTTTCTTCATTTCTTAGATAATTCAGTAAAATAATTTCTTTCAAAAATTGATTTCTAAGGTTTGGGACCTCGGAATTCATTTCCGGGCATACGCTCAAGTCCCATGTTTTACTATGGACATCTCGGGATTGTCAGAACATGGATCCGAGTCTGTTTGCTCAAAATATTGACCAAAGTCAATCATAATTAAATTTTATTCTCTAAAAATGTCTATTTCGCATATTTTCACATAGAAGGCTTTCCGGATATAGGTCTAAACCATGCACGCAAATCAAGGTTAGGTAAAAACAAAAGTTTTTAGACCTTAGAACACTGAATTTACTTGCAACACAAGTTATGACCTTTTGGGAAAGGTCATCACATGTTCTTTCCCTATAAGTTCCTCCATTTAAAAATTTTGGGCTATTTTGGTCTATTAATATTATATTTATGCTTTTATAATAATATAGACTCTTCTTTTTTTAAATGAATTTTGACAATATAATACATTCTCAATTATTCCAAAAATAGGTTATTGCAGTTATGTCCTTTCCGTATGAGTTCTTCTATTTAATATTTTAGGGATATTTTGGTCTATTATTATTGTATTTTTTCTTTTATAATACTATAAGCTCTTCTTTTTCTATATGGATTTGCACAATATAATACGTTCTCAAGTTAAATTATTAATAGGACATTATACTACGTTTTCAAATTAAATTAGTATAGAAATTTTTAATAAATATATCTTAAAAGTAATAGGATTATATGACTAAAAATATTTCTTTACCCCAAAAGTAATTATACTAAAAGGAAACATAACGCGTTCCTAAAGATATTAGGTATACGTGCTAATATGTAGTATTGTTTTTCTAGGACCGAAAGTAATGATACTCGTAGAATTCCTAAAAGTAATCATGTAGGATTTATAACATGTAGTATTATGTCCAAAAACTAATATGATTATAAGGCTAATATTCAGAATTCCGATTATGTCCTTTTATTATGAGTTATTATACTTAATATTATAAAGTTACTTTTGTAAATCGATATTGTAATCATGGATTTAGACAATATAATATATTCTTAATTTAAATTAGTAATAGGATATTATGATACGTTATCAAATTAAATTAGTACTAGGAATTTTTAAGAAATATATCCTAAAAGTAATAAGATTACATGATTAAAAATTGTGATGACCCAAAGGGTCTTCTTTCATTTTCAAATTTGATTTTGTGTTTCGAGACCTTTAAAACCCCATTTTCTTCCTCTTCAATTTTTGTGCGCGCTTCAGGAGGGCCTTTATGTGAAATTTGAGAAAAATATTAAGTTTTACCTTTAAAATTAATTTAAGTTGACTTCGGTCAACATTTTGAGTAAACGGATCCGGACCCGTAATTTGATGGTCGTGGAAGGTCCGTAATAAAATATGGGACTTGGGCGTATGCCCGAAATAGAATTCCGAGGTCCCTAGCCCGAGAAAAGAATATTTGAAGAATAATCTTAAACTTGAAATATAATAGTTTATGGAAATTGAATAATGTTAGAGCTTGTTGGTATTGGGCCCGTATTTTGGTTTCAAAGACGTGTGCAGGTCCATTATAATATTTAAACCTTATATGTAAAATTTGGTGAAAATGAAAGTGATTTGATTTAATTCGGACCTTTGGTTGAAAAAATAGAAGTTCTGAAACCATCTTGAAATTTCATGTGTTTTGGTTATTCATAGTTCTAGAGGTTATTTTGGTGATTTGATCGTACGGGCAAGTTCGTATGATATTTTAAGACTTGTGTGCATGTTTGATTTTGAGCCCCGAGGGTTCGGGTGAGTTTTGGATAAGCTACACAGCGAGTTTGAACTTAGAAATCTGTTGTTGCATGCTAGATAAGGCTTCGTAATTGCGAGCTTGACTGTCATGGCAATTGCGAGGTCTTTATCGCAATTGCGAAGAAGACCTGGGCCAGCATAGTTCACAATTGCGAACATACCTTCGTATTTGCAATCTGGGAAGGGGTATGATCGCAAATGTGATCCTTTTTGCCGCACTTGCGGAGGTCCCTAATCGAAATTGCGATCATTACCTTAGCAATTGAGATGGCAGCAGAAGTGTGGAGAACTTCGCAATTGCGATGGTTCTTCGCATTTGCGAGATTCGCCATTGCGAAGCTCAGGTCGCAATTGTGATATCTGCAGCTGAGTAAAAGGGTCTATGACGGGATTTTCAATTTATTTCTCAAATTTTCAAACCCTATGCTTCAAGAAGCGATTTTAAAAAGAGTATTTCTTCCCCCAAATCATATGTAAATGATTTCTATCTCATTTCTTTCAATCTATTTTACCTTTTTACAAGCTTTCATCACAAAATATATGGTTTTTCATGGTGGAATTGGGTGTTCTTGGGTAGAATTAAGGAATTTCAAAATTTGGAAATTTAGACCTCAAATTGAGGTCGGATTTCGAAACCAATTGTATATCCGGGCTCGGGGGTGAATGGGTAATCAGGTTTTGCTCCGAACTTCGAGATTTGACCAAGCGGGCCTGGGTCGATTTTTGACTTTTTGGGAAAAAATGTCGGAAAACCTATAATTATGTATTGAAGATGATTTCTCTAGCATTTATTGACGTTATTAAGTTAATTATGAAGATACGAGTGTATTGAAGGTGGAACCAAGAGGTAAAGTGGTAATTGAGGCTTTATTTTGGTCGTGGAATCGAGGTAAGTGTTGTAGCTAACCTTAGCTTGAGGAATTAGGTATTGTTGCCTTATTTTCTACATGTTTAGTTGTTGAATATGACGTATTGGTGAGGTGACGAGTATCTATACATTGTTGTTGGGTCATAGCATGCTAGTGAGTCTTACACTTGTGACCGTTGTGTTTCTTTACACGTACTGTTCATCCTTAAACTGGTTAGTCCTTATGTTGAACAAGTCTTATTATGTTTTCCTGGTATTGGATAATTGTTGAGTATTGAATTAAATTGAGATTTCTATTGTGAAGTTAACTATTGAAACGAGATTGGTTATTGTTGATTCCCTTGACATGATGTTATTGTTTCTATTGTTTGGGTGAGGAAGAGTATAAATCATGAAGGGTGATGCCATGCATGATATTGTGAGTGAGTGTTAATGCACAAAGGGTGATGTCGTGCCATAATCCATGAGAGTTAATGCACGAAGGCTGATGTCGTGCCATATTCTGGGAGCGTCAATGCACGAATGGTGATGTCGTGCCATGATTATGAGAGAGTTAATGCACGAATAGCGATGTTGTGCCATATTCCGTGAGTTTTAATGCACGAAGGGTGATGGCGTTTCATGATTATGAGAAATTTAATGCACGAAGGGCGATCCCGTGCCATTTCTATTGTTTCTTATGGTGAGGACGAGAGTAAAAGCACGAAGGGTGATGACATGCACATGTTACAATGTTATTTTTTTTTTGTTCAAAGCGTGTTATTTATTATGCTTCTTTACTGTATTACTGTCAGAATTTGATATCCCCCTTAGCATGTTTCCCCTTCCCGTTATGTTTTATAAAATTTCTATTATTATTACTTTCTCGAATATGTTTAACTGCACAGGTTTATATTGTTGTCGTGTCCTAGCCTCGTTACTACTTCACCGAGGTTAGGTTCGGCATTTACTAGTACATAGGGTCAGTTGAACTGATACTGCAATCTGCACTTACTGTGCAGATTTCGGTGTCGGACCTCGTGAGTAGAGTTTGGGTTGCTGCCTTTAGTCCACTAGAGATCCAAGGTAGATCTGACGGCGCTCGCAGACCCTAGAGTCCCCTTCTCTCTATATATTAGATTTCCTATCTCTTTTCATTTAGAGAACAGATGTATTTCTTTTAAACCAGTATTTGTAGAAATTTTTAGACGTTCGTGGATTGTGACACCAAATCATTGGGATAGTCATCTTTTAGAGTTTTACGTTGTTAGAAAACTTCTGCACTTCATATTTGTTTAGCTTTAAATTATTATTTATTTCTGTTTAGTTATTGATTAATGTGTTAGAACTGTAACTGTTGGCTTGCCTAACATTCAAGAGTTAGGCGACATCACGATCCTAGAGGTGAGAAATCCGGATCGTGGCAAGTTGGTATCATAGCACTAGGCTGACTAGGTCTCAAAATTCACGAACAATCTAGGTAGAGTCTTAGGGATCGGTATGGAGACATATGTGCTTATACCTCAGAGGCTACAGAGTTTGGGAAAACTTCACATCTTTTCTTCTCTGTCGTGCGATTGATTTCTCAATATTAATTAAACTTCTACTATGTTCTTTTGCAGATGCTGAGAACACGTACCGCTCTGTTAGCTGATCAGTTGTCCGAGCCCCCAGTGGCAGCTCCTATGAGGGGCAGAGGCCGAGGCCGTGCTAGAGGCCTAGGCAGGGGCAGGGCTCAGCCTAGAGCTCGAGTAGTAGCAACAGCGGTGGAGCCTCAGGTAGAGTTTGAAGAAGAGGTTCCGGCCCAGACTGTTCCAGTAGGGCCAACTAAGGTTCCAGAGGGGTTCATCGCTAACCCGGTACTCTAGGATGCTCTGGTATGTCTAGTGGGCCTTATGGAGAGTGTAACTCAGGCAAGCATATTACCTATAGCACCAACCGTCTCTCGGGTTGGGGAGGAGCTCAAACTCCCGCTACTCACACTCCGGAGTAGATGGCTCCCCAGTTTCAGACTCCAGTAGCTCAGCCAGTTAGGGTAGTTCCACTCGGTATTATAACACAGACCGGTGATGGATCAACTATGTCTTCTGATGCTTTGTGGAAATTGGATAGGTTCATCAAGCTTTTCACTACTACCTATGAGGCGGTACATCTTCATAGGATCCCCAGGATGGACAGTTGTCATGAGGTTCTACGGAACATAGGGATAGTAGAGACCAATAGGGTTGATGTTGCTGTATTCCATATGATAGGGTCTGCCAAGAGATGGTGGAATGATTTTGTGTTGACTAGACCAGGTGGGTTGCCTGACTTGACATGGGACCAGTTCTTTCAGCTATTTCTCGAGAAGTTTCTTCATATCACTCAAAGAGAGGACTACTACAGGTGGTTCGAGCATCTTTAGCAGGGTTCTATGACTGTTACCCAGTACGAGACTAGGTTTGTTGATTTGGCTCGTCATGATCATCTTATAATCCCCACTGAGAGGAAGAGATCGAGGAGTTTCATTGAGGGACTCGCTTAGCCTATCAGATTGAAAATGGCTAAGGAGATAGAGAGCGAGATTTCTTTCCAGGATGCGGCCAATATGGCCAGGCAAGTTGAGATGGTTCTAGTTCCGGGAAGCGGTCAGTTTGAAAGAAGCCTCGTTATTCTGGTAGGTTCAGTGGTGCCTCATCTGGAGGCAAGGATTCTTTTGGTAAGGGCCATCCTCCCAGGCTATTTCATTAAGAACTTTAGGCTTCTCACGGTGCTTCAGGTGGTCATGGTTCTCATATGCATTATTCTAATCAACTACCATATAGTGCATCACCAGCTCTTATTAGTGCACCTCCACTCCAGAGTTTTTACGGTGGTTACTCAGGCTGTTAGGATCAGTACCAGGGTCAGCAGTCCCAATAGACGAGGTCTTGTTATACTTGTGGCGATTTGAGGCACATTTCTAGATTTTGCCCTCGAGCATCGAGCAATTCTTAGCATTAGGGTTTTCGTATCGTGGTTCTAGCAATGGGTGTTCCACCACCGGCTCAGCCAGTTAAAGGTAGGGGTCAAGCAAATAGAGGTGGAGGTCAAGGTATTAGAGTTGGAGGTCGGGCCGCTAGAGGTGGAGGCCAGCTAGCAGGAGGTCGGCCCAAGGATGTAGTTCAGAGTAGTTGGGCCTAGCCCCGATGTTATGCTTTCCCAGCCAGGCCTGAGCTGAGGAATCTGATGCTTTTATCATAGGTATGGTTTCAATTTGTAGTAGAGATGCTTAAGTTCTATTTGATCCATGGTCTACATACTCCTATGTGTCATCTTATTTTGCTATGTATTTTGTTGTGCCTCATGATTCTTTGAGTGCGCCTATATATATGTCCACACCGGTGGGTGATTCTATTATTATAGATTGTGTCTATTGTTTCTGTGTGGTTATTATTAGGGGTGTTGAGACTAGTGTAGACCTCCTACTTCTCGATGTGGTTGACTTCGATGTTATTTTAGGGATGGATTGGATTTTACCTTATCATGCCATATTGGACTCTCATTAAAAGATCGTGACCTTAGCCTTGTTGGGGTTGCCTCGGTTGGAGTGAAGAGGGACTTTTGGTCATTCTACCAATATGGTCATTTCTTATATGAAGGCTCGACGTATGGTCTAGAAAGGGTGTTTGGCTTATGTTCACGATTCTAGTGCAGAGGTTCCTTCCATGGATTCCATACTATTTGTTCGAGAGTTTCCAGAGGTATTTCCTGCAGACCTGCCGGGGATGCCACCCGAAAGGGAGATTGAATTTTGCATTGATTTGGCTTCGGGCACTCAGCCTATTTCTATTTTGTCGTACCGTATGACCCCGCTAGAGTTGAAAGAACTGAAAGAATAGTTGCAAGATTTGCTTGATAATGGCTTTATTAGACCTAGTATCTCACCCTGGGGTGCACCAGTGTTATTTGTTAAGAAGAAGGATGGATCGATGAGGATATGCATAGACTATCGACAGTTAAACAAAGTCTCCATCAAGAATAAGTATCCATTGCCAATGATTGATGATTTGTTTGATCAACTTCAGGGTGCCAAGGTATTTTTAAAGATTTGTTTGAGATATAGCTGCCATTAGTTGAGGATTAGGGCATCCGATGTCCCTAAGACAACTTTTTACACTCGGTACGGGCATTATGAGTTTCTAGTGATGTCATTTGGGTTGACAAATGCCCCAGCATCATTTATAGATTTGATGAACCGGGTGTTCAAGCTCTATCTGGATTCCTTCATGATTGTTTTCATTGATGATATTTTGATCTACTCTTATAGTCGAGAGGAGAATGAGCAGCATCTTCCAGTCATTCTTCAGACTCTAAGAGACAGTCAATTGTATGCTAAGTTTTCGAAATGTGAGTTTTGGTTGAGTTTAGTTGCTTTCTTGGGTCACGTTGTATCAGCAAAGGGTATTCAGGTGGATCCTAAGAAGATTGAGGCAGTCAAAGACTAGCCTAGACCTATATCAGCAATAGAGATCCAGAGTTTCTTGGGCTTGATGGGTTATTACCATCGGTTTGTGGAGGGGTTTTCATCTGTAGAAGCACCGATGACCAGGTTGACCCAGAAGAGTGCCCCATTCAAGTGGTCGGATGAGTGCGAGATGAGCTTTCAGAAGCTCAAGATAGCTTTGACTACAGTGTCGGTGTTGGTGCTGCCCACAGGTTCAGGGCCATATACAGTATATTTTTACTCATCTCGTATTGGACTTGGTGCGGTGTTGATACAAAATAACAATGTTATTGCATATGCTTCACAGCAGTTGAAGATTCACCAGAAGAACTATCCAGTTCATGATTTGGAGCTAGCAGCCATTGTCCATGCACTGAAAATTTGGAGGCATTATCTATATGGCGTGTCGTGTGAGGTGTTCATGGACCACAAGAGTTTACAATACTTGTTCAAGAAAAAGGAGCTAAATTTGAGGCGAAGAAGGTGGTTGGAGCTACTGAAGGACTATAATATCACTATCTTGTATCATCCCAGGAAGACTAATGTAGTGGATGATGCTTTGAGTAGGAAATCAGCTAGTATGGGCAGCCTTGCATATATTCCAGTCGGCAAGAGATCGCTTGCTTGGGATGTTCAAGATTTGGCCAATCAGTTTGTAAGGTTGGATGTTTTTTTAGCCCAATCGTGTTCTAGCTTGTACGACGCTCGGTATTTATTATTTGACCATATCATAGATTGGCAGTATGATGACCATTATTTGTTTGTCCTTAAGGACACAATGCAGCACGGTGGTTCCAAGCATGTTATAGTTGGAGATGATGGAGTTTTAAGGATGCAGGGTCAGGTTTGGGTGCCTAATATGGATGGATTTCATGAGTTGATTCTAGAGGAGGCCCATAGTTCCCGGTACTCTATTCATCCGGGCGCCGCCAATATGTATCAGTACTTGCGGTAGTATTATTGGTGAAGGAGGATAAAGAAGGATATTATTGCGTATATAGCTCGGTGTTTGAATTGTCAGCAAGTAAAGTTCGAGCATCAGAGACTTGGTGGTTTGCTTCAGCAGATTGTGATTTCTGAGTGGAAGTGGGAGCGTATTACTATGGACTTCATTGTTGGCCTCCCACAGACTAAGAAGAAGCTCGACGTAGTATGGTTTATTGTGGATAGGCTGACAAAGTCAGCGCATGTCATCCCTGTGGCAGTTTTTATTCTTCTGAGCGGTTGGCACAGATTTACATCCGTGAGATTGCTCGTCTCCATGGTGTGCCCGTGTTTATTATTTCTGATCGAGGTACGCAGTTTACCTTGCATTTCTAGAGGGTAGTTTAGCGTGAGATGGGTACGCAGGTCGAGTAGAGCATAACATTTCATCCTCAGACATACGGATAGTCCGACCATAATATTCAGATTTTAGAGGATATGCTCCGAGCATGTGTTATTGAATTTAGAGATTCTTGGGATCAGTTCTTGCCATTAGTGGAGTTTGCCTACAATAACTGTTATCAGTCGAGCATATAGATGGCTCCCTATTAGGCATTATATGATAGACGGTGTCGGTCACCATGGTTTGAGCCAGGAGAGGATCCGTTGTTGGGTACATATTTATTTTAGGATTTGGATAAGATGAAGATCATTTTGGACAGACTTCGTACAGCTAGTCCAAGCAAAAGAGTTATGTTAACCGTAAGGTTCGTGATGCGGCATTCATCAGACCTTTTGAGATCCTTGGTCGTGTGGGAGCTTATAGACTTGTGTTGCCACCAGGTTTATCAGCTATGCATCCAGTGTTTCATGTTTCCATGCTTTGGAAGTATCACGGTGGTCTATCCCACATATTAGATTTTAGCACTGTCCAGTTGGACAAGGATTTGACCTAGGAGGAGGAGCTGGTAGCCATTCTAGACCGGTGGGTTCGTCAGTTGAGATCGAACCTTCGGTTTGTGTTCAGTGGAGAGGTCAGTCTATTGAGGCAGTAGATTAGAGGTGGAGAATGTGATGACACAAAGTGTTATCTTTTGTTTTAGAATCTGATTTCGTGTTCCGAGGCCTTGAAAAACTCATTTTCCTCCTCCTCAATTTGCATGTGCGGGCCTTTATGTGAAATTTGAGGAAAATATTAAGTTTTACCTTTAAAATTAATTTAAGTTGACTTCGATCAATATTTTGAGTAAACAGATCTGAACCCATAATTTGACGGTTCCAAAGAGTCCGTAGTAAAATAAGGAACTTGGGCGTATGTTCGAAATCAAATTCCGAGGTCTCTAGCCGAAGAAAATAATTTTTGAAGAAACTTGTTAAACTGGAAATATAATAGTTTATGGAAATTGAATAATATTAGAGCTCGTTGGTATTGGGCCTGTATTTTGGTTCCGGAGCCGGGTGCATGTCCGTTATAATATTTAAACCTTATTTGTGAAATTTGGTGAAAAACAGAAGTGATATGATGTAATTCAGACCTTTGGTTGAGAAAATAGAAGTTTTGAAACCATCTTGAAATTTCATGTGTTTTGGTGTTGAATTCATAGTTATAGAGGTTATTTTGGCGATTTGATAGTACAGGCAAGTTCGTATGATGTTTTAACACTTGTGTGCATGTTTGGTTTGGAGCCCCGAGGGATCGGGTGAGTTTTGGATAAGCTACAAAGTGAGTATGAACTTAGAAATCTGATGTTGCAGCTGATACCTGTAGCATGCCCACAGTCATGGAAATTGCGAGGTCTTTATCGCAATTGCGAAGAAGACCTGGGCCAGCTTCGTTCGCAATTGCGAACATACCTTCGCATTTGCGAAAAAAGTCTGGGAAGGGGTATGATCGCAAATACGATCATTTTTGTCGCATTAGCGGAGGTCCCTAATCGCAATGGCGATCATTACCTTTGCAACTACGATCATTACCTTCGCACTTGCGATGGCAGCAGAAGTGTGGGGAACTTCGCAATTGTGATAGTTCTTCGCATTTGCGAGTTTCGCAATTGCGAAGCTCAGGTCGCAATTGCGACATCTGCAGGTGAGTAAAATGCTATTGGATGGGATTTTCAATTCATTTCTCAAATTTTCAAAAGATTCAAGAGGCGATTTTCTAAAGATTAGTTCTTCCCCAAATCATAGGTAAACGATTTCTAACTCATTTCTTTCAATATATTTAACCTTTTTACAAGATTTCATCATAAAAGCTACGGTTTTTCATGGTGGAATTGTGTGTTCTTGGGTAGAATTTAGGAATTTCAAAATTTCGGGATTTAGACCTAAAATTAAGGTTAGATTCCAAAACCAATTGTATATCTGGGTTGGGGGTTAATGGGTAAATGGGTTTTGGCTCGAACTTCAAGTTTTAACCAAGCGGCCCCGATGTTGGTTTTTGACTTTTTGGAAAAATGTTGGAAAACCTATAATTATGCATTGGAGATGATTTCTCTAGCATTTATTGATGTTATTAAGTTAATTATAATTAGATACGAGTGGATTGGAGGTGGAATCAAGAGGTAAAGCGGTAATTGAGGCTTGATTTTGGTCGTGGAATCGAGGTAAGTATTGTGGCTAACCTTAGCTTGAGGGATTAGGTATTTTTGCCTTATTTGCTACATGTTTAGTTGTTTAGTACGACGTATAGGTGATGTGATGAGTATTTATACGTTGTTATTGGGTCATAGCATGCTAATGAGTCTTGCAGTTGTGACCGTTGTGTCTCTTTATATGTAGTGTTCATGCTTAAAATGGTTAATCCTTATATTGAACAAGTCTTATTATGTTTTCCTTGTATTGGATAATTGTTGAGTATTGACTCAAGTTGAGACTTATATTGTGAAGTTAACTGTTGAAACGAGATTGGTTATTGCTGATTCCCTTGACGGGATGTTATTGTTTCTATTATTTAGGTGAGGAAGAGTGTAAAGCATGAAGGGTGATGTTGTGCCATATTCTATGAGTGTAAATGCACGAAGGGTGATGTCGTGCCATATTCTATGAGTGTAAATGCACGAAGGGTGATGTCGTTCAATATTCCGTGAGTGTTAATGCACAAAGGGTGATGCCCTTCTATGATCATGAGAGAGTTAATGCACGAAGGTGATGCCGTGACATATTCCGTGAGTGTTAATGCACGAAGGGTGATGTCGTGCCATGATTATGAGAGAGTTAATGCACAAAGGGTGATGTCGTGTTTTTTCTATTGTTTCTTATTGTGAGGACGAGAGTAAAAGCATAAAGGGTGATGTCGTGCCCATGTTAGTATGTTATTTTTCTATTGCTTCAAAGCATGATATTTATTTTGCTTCTTTACTGTATTACTGTCAGAATTTGATATTCCCCCAGCATGTTTCCCCTTCCCGTTATGTTTTTTAAATTTTTGTTATTATTACTTTCTCGTATATGATTTTGACTGAAGGTGTTTATATTCGTGTCCTAGCCTCGTCACATACTTCGCTGAGTTTAGGTTTGACACTTACCAGTACATGGGGTCGGTTGTACTAATACTGCACTCTGCACTTTCTGTGCAGATTTTGGTGCCGGACCTCGTGAGTAGAGTTTGGGTTGCTGCCTTTAGTCCACATGAGACCAAAGGTAGATCTGCCGGCACTCATAGACCCCGTAGTCCCCTAATCTCTATCTTAAATTTCTTGTCTCTTTTTATTTCGAGAACAGATGTATTTCTTTTAAACCAGTATTTGTATAAATTCTTAGATGTTCGTGGATAGTGATATCAGATCATTAGGGTAGTCGTGTTTTAGAGTTTTGCACAATTATAAAACTTCTGTACTTCATATTTGTTTAGCTTTAAATTATTAATTATTTTTGTTTATTGATTAATGTGTTAGAATTGTAACTGGTGGTTTTCCTAGCATTCAAGAGTTAGGTGCCATTATGATCCCGACGGTAGAAAATCCGGGTTATGATAAAAATATGTCTCTACCCAGAAAGTAATTATACTAAAAGGAAACATAACATATTTTAAAGATATTAGGTATACATGCTAATATGTAGTACTATATGTCTATGCCTAAAAGTAATTATACTAATCGGACTCCTAAAAGTAATCGTGTAGGATTCCTAACGTGTAGTATTATGTCCTAAAACTAATAGGATTATGTCACGATCCAAAAAAATAAACCTGTCGTGATTGAGCCTATCATGGTACTAGGCAAGCCGACACATTACAAAAATAAATCTATATTTTCTTTTCAAAGAGAATTCCAAAGCCATTTAGTATAAAACCTTCATAAAGGAGTTCACATCAAAACAAAAGTGCGAAAAAGCAAGCCCGACATCGAGGTGTCACTAGTCATGAGCATGTATTACAATTGTCTGACAATATCAAAATGAACATAGTCTGGAAAAACCTGAATACAACTAAGGGAAGCTTAAAGAGGGAGAGAAGCAGGGTTGCGATCGCCAGGTAGCTACCTTGTGACTCCGATGGATCTGTAACTGAATAATCAACACCCGTTACCGTACCCAAAAATGCATGGATCTTCACACAAGGTGCAAGGAGTAACGTGAGTACATTACTCAGTAAGTAACTACAGTAAATAAAGACTGAGAAGTAGTGATGAGCAATAATGCCAGTAAAGTCCATATAACAGAAACTCAGTAAAGTACCGCACGCTTTTAAAACAAAAGTTTGAATTAAATCACCTTATTTAAATTAAACTCCAATAAAATCATTTAAATTATTTTTCGACAGTTTTCGAACAAAGGTTCAATGCAAAAGTGAGCAAAAATAATAAAATCATAAACAGTCCCTCGGGCAAACCTCACCATCACTCATATAAGACCCCTCGGGCAAACCTCATCACTCCTGCCTCCCAATCACTCAGCACTCAGCACTCAGCACTCAGCACTCAGCACTCGCACTTAGTAGGTACCTGCGCTCACTGGGGGTGTGCAAACTCCGGAGGGGATCCTTCAGCCCAAGCGCTATAACAAGCCAATCATGACTTAAATAAATTAGGCCATCGGCCTCACTTAATCATAAATCAATAAATCATAATGTGGCGTGCAACCCGATCCCATAAATATCCTCACAATCAGACACTTGGCCTACTCAGTCTTCAACCTCTCCAGCCTCTCGGGCTCTCAAAAAGAAAACAAAGTACTCAGCCCAAACAACATTTATATGATGCATCAAAATAGAGTAATAAATACTGAGTTATGCAGTAAATAATTATAAGCATGACTGAGTATAGATTTCCAACCGAAAATAATGAGAGGATAGCAAGAAAAGATCTCCAAGGGTCCAAACAATACTAGCACAAGGACTAAACGTGGCATCCAGCCTGATCTACAAAAATTATTTCTAAAACACGTAGGAAGCATGTAGTTTCAACAAAATATTTAGCTTTACAGTTGATACGGGATGGACCAAGTCACAATCCCTAACGGCGCACGTGATAACTAAGGATTCTAGTTTATTTTATACTCCTTTTGCTTGAGTTTTGGATTAAAAGTGTATACAAGTAATTCCGGAAGATTATATGTTGTGCTTGTTTGCAGTGCTTGGTCAAAAAGTGACAAGAAGTCAAAACCAGCTCAAAAAGGAGTGAAACCTGCACAAATGCGAAGAACAAGTCAAAGCACCGCTGCAGCATAAAATGCATTGCGGTTGTAACAGACCCACTGCGGCCACGGTCCATTTAGTGCGGTCCGCGGTGGGTAAGTTCAAAGAGATGAGATCCTGGAGTTTTAAGTAGTGCGATCTGCGGTAGATTCTTTGTGGCCGTGGTAACCTTACCACGGTCGCAGTCCATTTGTTGCGGTCCGCAGAGAGGGAATTCAGAGAGCTAGGATTTTAGAAGTTTTAAGACACCGCGGTCCGCGATCCAATTGTTAAGGTCTACGGTGAAGCCACCGGGGCCAAGATGCATTTTTATTCGGTCCGCGGTGGCCAAATTCAAATAATTAAAGTGAAGCCAAAAAGCCTCACCGCGACCGCGGTGCATTTTCCATGGTCCACAATACCTCCATCGGGGATATTTTTGTCCAGAAAATTCAGCCTTGTATAAATACTTCTTTTTCAAATTTTTAGGGTATCTGATCTGTAGGTGAGCACGTGAAGGCCGTTTTGGACCTATTTGGAGTAATTTTGTAGCTAGTTAACAATAAATCTTCAATTCTTAGTTTGTAATCATATTGTATGAGTTATTCTTAATCTAAATATCTGATTTCTTCTATTATTATGAGTAGCTAGACCCATTATCCAGGGTTGTTGCTCAACCCTAGTGTGGGTATTTGATGGGTCTTTTGTTTAAGGCTTAGATATTTATGGGTGGTTGATATTTAGACTGATTTATGTTTTTCATGTTGAATTAGTTGTTGCAAATACTAATTTGTGCCTTTTTTACTTGGGCTCTTCTTGAGAAAGAGAGCTTGAGTCTAGGAAAATCAGTCCAACAAGGAATTAGGGTGTATTCAAGAAATTGATAGCCTAAATTAAAGGGTCAAACCTAGAGATAGTAATACCCGACTTAAGCCTATATTGCTTGCACAATTTTGATACCTAATTGGTCTTGAAAAAGTCAATTAGGGCAAAGTCACTCAAGCTACTGAGAGGTATAGAGTGAGTAGTTCCGTGCATTGGCTATATCACAATCCCCAACATAACAACTTTTTCTTATGCTTTAGAATCCGTAAAGTATTCACCTAGGAGAAAGTCACTTCCATAGTGCCTCGTTATCCATTTAGAAAACCTTACAAGCATTTATACTTAGTTTAATTTCGCACATCATTAGTATAAGATTAGAAGTAACAAACAAAGAATTATGATTGGAAGTGTAATCAAGAGCACTACACACTGCTAGTTTAGATAGGAATTCAAATTCCAAACATTCTAGCTCCTTGTGGATTCGATCCTGACCTTCTCGGATAAAAGCTACACCGACCGCTCTTGCCACTTTGTAGTGGTATAGGGTTGGACCTGATCAACACGCCCACATGCCCATCACCTAGCATGCACGTCACAATAAAATAGTGTCATGACACTAAATCCATTCATACCCTTGGGACTAGATTTACAATCTTTACTTACCTCAAACCAAGAGAAAATCCTACTCTGCGGCGCCTTTGCCTTTAAAGTTCGCCTCTAAACGTCCCGAGTCTATCCACAAGAAATAAAATATGATCAATATAGGCTAAAAGAATTAATTTCACAAGAAAACATCAAATTCCTAGCCAAAATTCAAAATTGGCTCAACCCGGCCCGCGGGCCCACATCTCAAAACCCGACAAAAGTTATAAAAATTCAAAAGCCCGTTCACTCACAAGTCTAACCATACCAAATATATCAAAATCCAACCTAATTTGGTCGCTCAAATCTTCGAAATCCAATCTCCAAATTTCAAGCCCTAAATTCCCATATTTCTAGCTCAAATTCCCAATTAGATGATGAATAAAGCCATAGATTCATGAAATTTACACCACAATAGGTAGGAATCACTTACCCTACCATTGCTCCTTAAAATCCTTCAAAATATTGCCTCTCTCCCGAGTTCCTCAAACCCGAAATAGAAAATTTAGAACTAAACCTCGAGCTGGGGGTTTTCTGCCCAGTAAAATCGCACATGCAGTCCTATTTTCGCATATGCAGAACCGCATCCACAAAGAGGGCTCCGATTCTGCGAAATTTCATTAACAAGTCTGACTCTACCTGAGCATATACGGTCATCACAGATGCGGGGAGCAAGCCTCACCTTCGATCCAGTTTCATACTTGTGCCTCAAATCCACTTCTGTGAACCTCGCACATGCGGTTCCCACTCTGCAGGTGCGGAATCACCAATAACAGCAGTTTCAGCTGCATCTTTCCAACTCCAAACTCTCTTATCACTACCCAAAATTACCCCGAGGTCCTCGAGACATCAACCAAACATACCAAGATATCCAACAACATCATACGAACTTAGTTGAACCTTCGAATCACTCAAAACAACATCAAAACAACAAACTATACTCGAATTCAAGCCTAAGAACGTCTAAACTTCCAATTTCATGAACGATGCCGAAACCTATCAAATCACACCCGAATGACCTTAAATTTTGCAAACAAGAAAAAATGACACCACAAACCTACTACAACTTCCGGAATTCCATTCTTACCCCGATATCAAAATTTCCATTGCCGACCAAAATTGCCAAAATTCTAACTTTCGCAAATTCATGCTAATTATACCACGAGCCTCAAAATCACATTTCGGATACGCTCTTAAGTCCAAAATCACCTAACGGAGCTAACGGAACAATCCAAATTCACATCCGAGATTGTTTACACATAAGTCAACATCTGGTCAACTTTTTCAACTTAAACCTTCTAGCTGAGAATCACTCTCTAAAATAAATTTCGAGTACCTGAAAACCAAAAGCGATGATTCACATAAGTCATAATACATCATACAGAGCTACTCATTCCCTCAAGCAACTCAACAAAGTGCGAATTCTCAAAACAACCTGTCGGGTTATTACAGATTACAAGGCTAATATCTAGAATTCCGGTTATGTCCTTTTATTATGAGGTTATTTTTGTAAACCGATATTGTATTCATCCTTTTATAATATATATATATATATGTATATATATATATATATATATGAGAGAGAGAGAGGGCTAGAGCATAAAGACATCTCCAATAGTGATATATATTTTATCTGACTATTATTTTTTGTTATTGTAAACTGGTAGGTACGTGTAATTATCTTTTTAAATAGCAAGATAATTTAAAAAATCTAAATTATTATTGATGTATAGAAAGCAAACTCTATTTTATTTTGTTACGTCGGGTGCTCTACGAACCGTGGCACAGCTGGTTACAGTCATCATATGTATGCTCATCTAGGTTTTTACTGTATTGTACAAATTATTATTGCATTCTATTCTTTCTTAATAACTAATTCAAATCAAAAATAAATCTATACTTATAAAAACTTTTAAGTAGATATAACAATATGACTTCATATAGTAAGTAGGTACTATATGATAAGGATTTCACAAGCAAAAGTGAGAATAATGTTGGAGACAAGGATTTCCACCAAACTTTGAGTAACAAACAACAGTCCAAGAAGAAAAGAGAAGAAGGTCTTACTCTCATGGACACAACCGTCATCACAACATCCATACTTCCGGAACCTTCGGACAAAGAACAATCAGATAGACATCGAAGAAACCACAACAACACACTCCTATATGGAAATACTCCTAGATAAACAGGTTAGCCAGCAAAATGAATACTATGAGGAAGATGCTTCCACAATCATGAAATATGACAAAGGGAAATGCATTGAAGGATCAATCCGACTATCCCTAGACAACAAGAAGCACCTTTACCTCCCATGGCGTTAGTCTATAATCATAAAGGTCTTTGGACGTAAAATGACATACCAATATCTTTGTTCTATGCTAATTGACTTATGGAATCCATTCGAATAGTTACTCTTGATTGACCTAGGATAGGACTTCTTCATTGTCAAATTTAATCTAGAGGAAAATATGGCTAAAGCACTACATCTAGGACCATGGTTTGTCTATGAGAACTACATTTCAACGCGAAAATGGGAACCAAAATTTTTACCACAGGAAGCCACCTACTCTACCACAACTATCTGGATTCGTTTCCCACAACTCCCAACAGAGTTCTACGACACAAAAATACTAGAAAAGATTGGCAGGAAACTGGGCAAACTACTAAAAATTAACTCATGTACCTCATCCACCCTAAGAGGAAGATATGCATGCATATGCATTCAAGTACCCTTAGAAACACCAGTGGAAACATCTGTGAAATCGTAAACCACAACAACAGTGATCTATGAATGGGAAGGTACATTATGCACGACATGCGAAAGAATTGGACACATATCAAAGAACTGTAATTACAGGAAAATACAATCACCCACACCACTAGAAGCACCGAAGACTTCAGAAAAAATTATGGGAAAAGGGGAAGAGAATGAATAGGAAACAGTTACCTTTCCAAAAATAAAAAAACAAGGCCAGAAAAGGATGAAAGAAAGGAACAGTGAAGCATCAAACAACCAACACCATGCACCATAAGCTCAACGGTTTCAGGTAAACATGTTCGACGCAAACTCAGGTTTCTACAAATAAAAATTGTTCGGTACAATACTAGGGCAAGCAAACCTAGTCCAAAATCATACACCAGGCCCGACGACTCAATCAACAAAGAAAACCCCACCCCCCATTCCCGTGCAACTATTCCCACGCGGCCCCAACCCAAAACTAATGCAAAACAAAAAGCAAGAATGGGGCCCGAGGAAGCTGACACACCCCCACCCTCGATCCCCACTTAATATCCCAAGATGAGTCCCATTCTTTAGGCACATTCCTCGATGCAAAAGACCCTAATTTTGGGGTTTTGGACTGCAGGGTCGGTCATGCTAAACTAATTGGGGCCCTTACCCAATTGGAGGCTACCATCCCAAAAAATCAACCCTACACCACCACCTACGTATCCCTTACCTTTATCTTAGAGAAAACCTCTAATGGGAAAAACTCAACAGACACCATGTACACTCAAGTGCCTCACCTGAAATCACACTCAAATTCATGTGAAAAGACACTCACCGTCCATTCCACGAGATCTCTAATTAATTCGGAATCCTTTCCCCAGGCACAATAACCCCTGCCTTTTACACTAACCAAGATTTCACATCAAAGGTCACAATAATGACTCATCACCCTTAACTTAATCCCCCCTATTATCCAAAGTAGTGAATAAAAAAAACACAAAAATAGAAAGAACCCAACGCTGCCCTCTTTTGTGACATCATTGTGACTACCACCGGACCATCGACCAGCATCCTGGCTGGAGGCAGTGCTACAGGGTCAAAGTTTAACCTACAATTTCAATCTGGGAAGCCAAGCGATGACTTTGATCATCCAGACCCCGGCACACTTGGCGAGGGTAACAATGGAAGCACTAAGCAAGGCCATGGTTGCCTTTTGTCCATGTCTATGGCAGACGAAGATGAACAAAGACAACATGAAACCAAACATCGACCCAACTATTCTCAACAGTCAAATGTCCCAAGTCTTTCAGTCAATATCGTTCTTCCCAGATCTGGGAATGGAGGACCCAGCTGCGGAACTGATCTTTGTGACCATCGACCCCCAAATCCACCAAACACCATTATCTTCTGCTCCACCAAAGAGGAGTACATCTCTACCACTCAGAAATATTAAAAGGGAAATCAACAGGGCCCTAGATCTCCTCAAAAATAAAAACCCAACAGATGTAGAAGGAACAACCTATGGCCCCATTCGAACACACTCTCTCCTACTGGACTCTGTTAGGGTGATAAAATTCAGTATGGAGACCAGCAAAGTGCTAGTATATTGTTCCCTAGATCAATGACCAAATGTGAACTGAGCCTAGTGTCTCATAAATCTCAATGAACCATCAAACCACTTCTCAATCTGACTCCGGTACTCAGCTTAAAAAGGAAAACCCAAACATCTCCGAAGGGGACAATACAAGGAATGGGAAACCTTAGGAAGATCAGCACCCAAACAACCAACCACCGCTAATGAATTACATCATATGGAATGTTAGAGGTGGTAACATCACTGAGTTCCGAAGGCACTACATGGATATGGTCAAGTTACACAAGCCAGCTATGCTCGTTCTGTTGGAGACCAAGATGGTTGACCGCAAGAAACTAGGAACTCCAATTTGATATGATAATCCAATCCCCGGCTATTGGTCTATCTAGAGGGATCATGTTTATGTGGAAAGATGAGTGCGTTAGTGTGAACAAGGTTTCCACCACCCCTCAGGGCAACCATGCCATGGTGAAGGTACTCCCTAATCATACCCTTTGGTTATTCTCAACCATCTATGCTAGCAATAATTTAGACGATAGGAAACTCCTATGGGAGAACTTAATTATCATCTCCAAAACCTCCACAAACAACCGGTTTGTGGGAGGAGACTTCAACGAAGACTTGAAAGCTAGGGATAAATTTGGGGGCAACCCAATAAACCCTAGTCGGAGCAATTTATCATAGAACTGTCTTAATGAATGCAAATTATTAGACTTAGGTTATAAAGGTAGTATATCCACTTGGTCTAATAAGAGGTACAACAATAGGACCTTTCTAATTCTTGAAAGAATAGATAGGTGTTTTGCCAATGAGAGTTGGATCTCACAATACCCTGAGGCTACTGTGCTATACCTACCTAGGACCCACTCTGATCATTGCCCATCCAAGTTATCCTAAAAGGGGGATCCTTCAATAATACAACTAGACCCTTTAGGTTTGAATCAATATGGACTAGCCACCCAACCTTCCCATGTATCATCAATGAGGCTTTCCCTCCAATTCCAGTCTTATCCAATCTAGTGAATCTTTCAAGGAAATTGTGACCTAGTGGAACAGAAATACCTTTGGCAACAATTTCTACAAGAAAAGAAGAATCTTAGCTAGAATTGCAGGAATCCATAGATCCCTTAACTATCAATTCAGCAATTACTTGTTAAACCTAGAGACAACCTGACTACTAAGCTAGATTCAATCCTTAAAAATGAGGAGGACTTCTGGAAGCTCAAATCTAGGATTAACTAGCTTCATCATGGGGATGTCAATACCATATTCTTCCACAATTCCACTTTCACTAGAAGGAGAAGAAATAGAATTTTCTCTCTAAAAAATGAGAGTGGAAATTGTATCTATGACCAAAAAGACATCCAAACAGCCATAATATGCTTCTTCACAAACCTTTATACCTTCTCTCACTCACAAGCTCCTATTTCCACCACCAGTAACCAAACTATGTCTCATACCCTATCTGGCTCCCAAAGGGAGAGACTGGATATGCCCCTTGAGATGAGAGAAATCAAAATTGCTATCTTCTCCCTCAAGTCCTTTAAGGCTCCTGGCCCTGATGGCCTCTACCCCTTCTTCTACCAAAAGTACTAGAGCATTGTGGGAAACTCAGTCTCTGACTTCTGCAAGAAATGTTTCACTACTAATTCCATGTATGAGACCATTAACCAAACTTTGCTCTGTCTCATTCCAAAATACCCCCAAGCTTCAATGCTTAGAAACTTCAGACCTGCAACACATTCTACAAGTCCATCACCAAGATAATTGTCAACAGAATTAAGCCAATGCTGCCTGATATAATATAGACTATCCAGGCCAAATTCCTTTCAAATATGAGATCCCCTGACAATGCTATCATTTTACAAGAGTACATCACCCACTTCAGGGAAATGAGAGGGAAACAGGGCAACATGATCCTCAAAATTGACCTGGAGAAAGCTTTTGACAGGTCGGAATGGTCTGTCATCAGGGACACATTACATGCCTTTAACTTTCCAACTAGGTTGACCAAGCTAATTATGTCCTGCGTTAGCTCTTCCAGCATCTCAATCTTAGTAAATAGAGGGAAGATTGCAGCTTTTTAGCCCTCCAGAGGCATCAGACAAGGGGAACCCATATCCCCTTACCTCTTCATAATATGTATGGAGAGGCTGTCAAGGTTAGTTGACTAGGTAGTACTGGACAATCAATGGCAACCTATAAGTATCAGTAGGTCTGGTCCAAAAATCTCACACATTTTCATTGCTGATGACCTCACCCTGTTTGCTAAGGCAAGCATCAGAAACTGCACCTCCATATACTCTATCTTGCAGTCCTTTAGTGAGAGCTCTCGTAAAAAATTCAACATTACTAAGTCAAGAGTGTTATTCTCCTCTAATACATCCCAGGACTCCATGAAATGTCTCACCATGCTCTATCAATCCAAGCTACCACCTCATTTAGTAAATACCTTGGATTTCCCAAATTCCGTAAGAGATCCACTAATGCAGACTTTCAGTTCATAAAAAATAACACGCAATCCAAATGGTTGGCTGGAAAATAAGTTGTCTCAACATGACATGACAGGACCATCCCGACTAAATCTTCCCTAAATAGTATCCCTAACCATGTCATGCAGTACATCAATTTGCCCATAAAATCATCAAGCAAATTGATGTTAATTGATATAGACTCGGGGATGAGATTATCTTGAGGTTAATGTATTTACGATATTTATAACAAGCGATAAGTAAGTATCATGAAGGATAAAAGGTACACGAATTAAAGAAAACGAGTTTCGTTGAAGGTCAAGCGTTAATACCCGATAATTATGAACTAGTACCATACAGCTGGGTACCACATGACCACGATAGTATAATGTATAAAATATTTTAAAAATAAATAAATAGTATTTTAAGTATTTGAGATAATTTTTAACTATGCGGGTAATTTATTAATTATCAGTAGTGCGATATTACTTAGTTAATTATTAAATTATAAGAAAACACGTGGCAGCAAGGAAGCTCAAAGCCAATGACTCAGTAGTCATATAAAGACTAGTGGCCATCTAACGTGTAAAATCTAAAAGTGTACATAAGATTTGGTTTCTGATAAAAACTTGGGTTTCTTTAAAAAGCTTGGTTCATTTTTTGGGACAGGGAATAACTAACTAAAGTGTTAAGTCTTCCAAATCTAGGCTTATTCAAGAACAGACGCTAATTCAAATCTTGGTTCATTATCCTAATTCAATTATTCAAGAAACAGACGCTAGGCTTCAACTGGAAAAAGCTACCAAGAAATTCTTGCAAATAATTCCAACGAGAATTGTTAGAACCATCGCAACGTAAAATTTTGCGGCTCTAAAGGAGTACGGTGCAATATTTTCTAATAATATTATACGAATTTTTTCTATTTCAAGTATGTTAAGGCTATCCCTTTTTTTTGGCATGATTCAAGTAACGATACGTATACGTAATGCTATTCCATCAGTGGTTCTATTCTTAGCGATTAAGAATATATATATTATTCATTCTGGTAAAGTGATATGCAAACATGTGTAGGCCCTCTTTGTTGTCTGATACACTTTGTTGCTTGAGTTTGACTATTATTATTAGACTTATCTTACTGAAAAGGTGAACCAAATATGTGAGCTCGATGATGTTACTCTTTTTCTGATATTAGACCATGTAATCCTTCTACTAAAGAACATACCATAAGCGAAGCTTATTTTCTTCTATTAGAATTTTTCCTTGAAGTGCATGTTAATAGGATTGAGCTTGTTGCATGTTGTAAACGAATCTGTAATTATTTAGTTTACCGTCACCATAAACTATATCTCTTCAAACATATGCCACGTAAGAAGCATTTGAATGGTGATTATCTTTTGATAAGTTTTGTGTCATATCAATGTTGCGGGATTAAGTAACTCGCATATTTTGAGTAAAGAGTTGCTCCCCCGCAAATAGTGAAGCAAATGTTAGTTTGAAGGAACTGAACTGTCACTTGGAAGCAAAATCTACTGGATTGTAGGTAGAGTTACAGTTACCACCGGCTGTAGAGTTATGCATCATTATTTACCTTCGGTCCGGCAGTCATGCATTTATCACCTAGCTACGGTTGGTTGGGTAGTTACACATTTACCATCGTGCTACGTCCGGTCGGACAATCATGCATTTACCACCGAGCTACGGCCGGTCGGGCAATTACATATTTACCATCGAGCTACGGCCGGTCGGGCAGTCATACATTTATCACCGCGTGACGGCCGGTCGGGCACTGATCAATTGGGCAGTTAATGCCACGAGAATGATGTAATCAGAAGTACTACGTAGTTTTATTTATATATACGAATGGGTTTCATTCTATATGGTACGGCCCTCAGCGGCAAGTTAGAAGTTATAAGTTGACTCTTATTTCTCTCCGAGATAGTATCTTATGATTATTACGTTTTATTTCTACCTTACATACCGATACATTTTTCGTACCGACGTCCCTTTTTCTTGGGGCGCTATGTCTCATGCCACGCATGTGTAGATTGGCGAGGTGAGGACCATCCACTGTAGGCTGCCTCCAGATATCAGTTTTTGGTTGTTGAGCTCCACATCTTCCTGGAGTATTGATGTGTCGCGTTTTATATATATTACTTTGTTTTATGAAGATGTCGGGACCCTGTCCCGATTTATATATTATGATCATGTTTTTTTAGAGGTTTTGCAGACAGTATCCTGTATATAACTTTAGGTATGATATGTCAACGGCCTTGTCGGCCCCTATGTATCTATATAAATCTTTTTGAATTAGATATGTGAGTTAAGTTATAATATTATTAATTATATTAATAAATGTGGCCTATCATGACCGTGACGAGTCCTATAGAAAAAAAAGTTTACGTGGCGCTTAGTTAAGTAGCCACTGGGTGCCCATCCTGGCCCTTTGATTTGGGTCGTGTAGAACACACCCTTTAATGATCACATTCCTTGGGAAAACATCCTTCATTTCTGTTTCTAGCATATCTGGCTATGAAAAATCACAACTTGTTCAACAATAAAAAAGATGGATTCAGCATCACCAACACCATCTCTAAAGCAACTGAATACTTTATGTTGGTAAAAAAATACAACCATCAAAAAGATATTCCAAATCAATGTCAAATGGGAGCCCCCCAGAAGAGGTTTTTTTAAGCTGAACATTGATAGGGCAGCAAAGGGTAACCCGGTATAGGAGGAACAAGTGGAGTATTTAGGAATAACAACGGGGATTGGATTATGGAGTATATGGAGAATATACCACATACAACCAACACTTTGGATGAATTGAAAGCTCTTCTAAAGGGACTGCAACTTGCTGAACAAAATGGTTGGGTCCCTTTAGACATCAACACTGACTCGGTAGAAGTAATACAAATACTTATTACAGGCAACCTAACATATGGGCCTATGATTTGTGAATGCAGGTTGTTAAGACAAAGGATGGGTAGGGGCATGGTAAAGCACACGTACAAGGAATAGAATAGAGGGGCAGACGCAATGGCAAAAGAAGCAGCATAGACAGATTTTTTGGATAGATCTAGCTTACTAGTTGTTCCTCCAATATTCACAAATGTTATATTTTGGGCGGACATCCTAGAAACTGAAGTTGTTAGGGATTTTATGGCATGCAATATCGACTCTATAATTCACAACGTCGCACTGCTGGGGAACTACAGTACCCCAACAATGATAATACTGTGTAATGTATTTTGGTCCGTAGTTATATAAATATCCGCCCTTTAACCCAAAAAAAAAGTAAATACTATATATTTTGAGTCTTAGAGCCTGTTTGGCCAAGCTTCTTGGAGGCCAATTTGACAAAAATAAAAAAGTACTTTTGGCCAACAGCAGAAGCAATTTTTCTGCTTTTGGGAAGAAGCAGAAAATTCTAGCTTCTTCCAAGAAGCAGAAGCAGAAAATTAATTTATTCAAGACAAAATTATCTCATCATAAATTTATATTTTCCAAATTATCCTTTACATTTCTTTCTATATATATATATATCGAGCCATCTTTAGTTTGAATGGTAAAGATGAGAAATTTACTAATATCGAGTGCTAAAAAATAAATAAATAAAGCAAATTATTTTCTTATGTACAAGCGGTATTATTTAAATTGATCTCCAAATTTATTTTACTTTTGTACTTTCGATCCTAATAACTTTCGTTTCAAAACCCTTTATCTCCAAGAGATTTCTACCTCTTGTAAGAGAGTGAATTTTTTTGAAATTATGAAGTATTTCTTTATAATCGTTGGAAGTACTACAACGACTTTTTGTTGAACTTTTCTTATATATATATATATAGGGGTGTACAAGCCAAACCATCAAGCCAAACCGAACCGACGAACCAAGTCAAACCAAAGAAAAAAACCGACTTGTGATTTGGTTTGGTTGGTTTGGTGTTGGAAAATAAAAAATCGATCGCTTTTGGTTTGGTTTGGCATTAACAAAAAATAAGTCAAACCGGATCTAAGCCAAACCGACGTTATATATAAATAAATTTTAGAAATTTTATACATAAAAAATAATCATTAAAATCTAATTTGTAAGTATTTTTTAAACTATTTTATAGTTTTCAATGTCTTGAGATATTATTTATTTGTGGGCTTGTAAATTCACT
>MU756837.1:1859-13482 GCA_026770625.1 Nicotiana glauca
CATTTGACACAATTCTTGTCATAAGCGAAGATGCCAATGATGACGTATTGTTGACATTTGATGTAGATTCTTCTTGTTTATTGTCTCCCATCTTTGACACAAATATTATTTAATAGCTGACGACACAAATCAAGATTATTTCCTTTCTGGTGTGGAAGATCAGACTAAGTTGCAACCACAGAGCATACTCAGACAGAACCTTGACTCAATTACCAAGATAAAAAAATTTTGATGTGGAAGATCAGACTATGATGCAACCACAGAGCATACTTAGACAGTACCTTGGCTCTGATACCAATTGTTGCGGAAGTCAAATGTATATAATGTGAATGAGTCACAACTACTATACCAAAAATTATGACAGCCAACAAATAATAAATAAGACAATAAAGCAACAATAAAAGGAACACCAAAATTTACGAGGTTCGGCTAATTTTGCCTACTTCCTCGGACACAACCAATATTTTATTCCACTCCAAAAATACAAGTGAAATAATACTAAAGAGAGAAGATACAAATGCCTTAAGAAGATGAGAAGGCAAATGAGAGGTGTGTTTAAATCCTAAACATTAGGTCTCCTTTTACAGGGAGAAATTTTCCCCCAAATACAAGTCCCCCACCTATGTGGGATGAAGACATATTCAACAGAGACCAATGTCCCACAATTGATATGGAACTTCTAGCAAAAACAAGGAAAGATCTAAAACTTTTTAGAGTATATAAACTCAACCTTAAAGTATTTAGTAGCCATATGCACGTCCCAAAGTCCATGAGAAGAGGATTAGTAAGGAGCCAACAATTATTATTGATTTCCTCAAGTAGATAGAGAATGGCCCTAACTTCGATATTCTTGATTGAGGTTCATAATGGGTGTAAAGATTAAATGGCATTGGGGCTGAAATCATGAGGAATTGTGTCAAGGCTTTATGATTTAGAATAGAGTTATTTAGTTTAAGACTATTAGTAGGTTAATTAACCTAATCGATCTTTTCGTAATAGTGCTAGAATATTGTCGACATCATTTTTGTTATACATAGCGGTGGTTTAAATGAATTCACAAAGTATTCCAGCTTCATAGGTGAGTGGTGATATACTTAAAAATTAAAACTTGTTTTTCCAAGCTATGACTATCACGAGTTTTGTTGATCATGCATGTTTTAGAATAAAATTTCAGAACTGAGTCTTGTTTTAGAACTTGCGTAGGTGGGACAAGCACATTTATTGTTCTAGCTATTTGTTAATGAGTACTTTTAATAAATTTGAGTTTTCAATTGCTTTACTAATTGCAAGCATTAAGCTTAAGTACATATTTTCAAGTGAATATGTCTACGTGATGTCAAAAACTTTAGGGATATTTTCTGTTCTGCTTAGGTTGTGACTTGCCAACAGGGGTGTACATGGACCAGGTTGGTACCAATTATATAGGTTTGGATTGGTTCGATTTTGTCGGATTTTTCGGATTTTTGATTTTTTTGTTATTTAAATATTGTTTCAATCTTACTTTGTTAAATTTTTTATAAGCAAATATATATGATACCTAAATAATAATAATCACTTCACATTCTATAAGAATTTAATATATCTTAACATATGATATGAATATGAAAAAACAAAGAGATAGACGCATTTCAGTAATACTTGATGAGAAAGTGATCATACAACTCATTATTTAAGGTAAATAAATATGGAGCACTTTCATATACTATTAAATATTACTCCCTCCATTTCAATTTATTTAAACTCATTTGACTGGAAACGGAGTTTAAGAAAAGAGAGAAGACTTTTGAACTTGTGTAAAATGAAACACAAATATTTTGTATGGCTATAAATCATTGCATAGAGGTAAATTATTTCCAAATAAGGAAAGAGGTCATTCTTTTTTGCACGGACCAAAAAGGAAATAGGTTCACATAAATTGAAACAGAGGGAGTATATCGCAATAGAATCCCTAATATTTTTACACATTTTTTAAAGAAAAATCTTTAAAGTATATATTTATATGTCGATTTGGTTCGGAATTTTTTTTAAAAATACCAAACCAAATCAAACCAAACCTAGTCAGGTTTTTTAATTGGTATGGTTAAACATTCCGGGTTGGTGCGGTTATTCGGTTCGGTTTGTACACCCCGTATACTTTAGGAATGTTATTGGCCAACACTCAAAAACAACGTAAACAACATACCCAATACAGTCCCACCCATAAATGGGTTTGAGGAAGATAATATGTACGCGAACCTTACCCCTACGTTGAGAAGGTAAGAGAGTGTTTCCAACAAACCCTTGACTCAAGAAAAGCACAATCACAGCAGTTTAGATAAGGAAATACGTCAAAGGAGAATCATGTAAAGAGAAGTACTAACCACATCCAGAATAAAGGTAACAGAAGCAAAAGAAATAGCAGGTAATATTAGAAATCTAAGAATAAGAAATACGAGAATACACTAGTACTACAGAATAGAAAAAAAAAATAGTATGTTCTAGAATTCTGCTGCAATAGACAAGACTAATCCCTCTTCTTCCAAACAAACGAAAACACAAAAGGTCGCAAGAAGAGTTGACATCATTGCAACTTAAATATAGAGTGCAGCTAAAAACACAAGGAATCCCTCAGCTTTATATTACAGTGCTCGACCGGGATCAGATTGCTGCTTTGATTTCTCTAGTGTATGGTTCATATAGAACCTAGCCATGCGAAATGAAATTTATCATGATTGAATCTTCTGGTTTTTGGCTAAGCATACTCAGTATTTAAATTTTCTTTTACTTCTGAGAATCACAGTATTCAGGGAACTTGCAGTCGCATGGTCCTTTTCTTACCTGCATTATAAAAGGAAAGATCTTCATTACTACTTACAAGGGGACTTAGCTTAAGATTACATAAATATGAAAATACAAAAGTAACTCTGACTAATAATTCATAGTCCACTATATTGTACCCTTCTTAAAGCTTGCAGGTGCTAGTTTTTCTCAGTATTTAACGAATTCGCCTGTATGATACCACTATTTCATTAATCTTTACTCAACTTCTAGGTTTCATTGGATGAAAGGATTTCGATTCAGGGATGGATCTTTATTATCCGAATTTTGGATCTTCACAAATTGAAAGCCCTTTCGGATGCAATGTGATTTTGGAGGACTTCAAGTTTTAAAATCCAAAATTTCATATGAAACATACTCCAAGACCAACTAAACCAAGCAAAATCACACAGCCGTATTTAGATATCTCCTAGTCAAGATTTTAAAATTTGCACAGACCATTCAACAGCATTTTGGGAAAGATTAAACTGAACATCCACATTATGGAGGTAAATAGGAACCATATACCATCCAAACAATCAATGCATTAACAGTAAGTTGCAGTTCCAAGGCGAAGATTTTAGATTACAACCAAATTCAGATTCACGTACCTTGCGCAATGTAAATGACACTCTCCTTGAAGCCCTTCTAATTCTTGTGTCATTCACTACATCAACCTGCAATATACAAGTTGGGGAAAAAATCAGCTGGAAAGAAGTTACCAACACTGCCATAACAGTAACAGAATGCCTGAAAAAGTTAAAAGGAGTAATCACAATCATATATTGAGCATGCAAACTGAAGTTACAAAAAGGCACCAAAAAAAGAAAACAAACAACAAAGTACCATAGATTGAAGCAATGAAGCAATTAACACTTGAGTATCCAAGCCAAATATTTACATATAAATGTATAATAGAGTTAAGATGTGAAATTTCTTAAAGTCACTGCTAACAGTTCATCCAACTCAAGTTGCATGAAACTTCGAACTCATTTTCATATTTTCCTGAAGACATGCCATACATAAAAACAACATCTGAAGGAACTCATCCTACTTCTGAACCATTCCAAACTGGATCTTTTTGCCATCATTTTACCAACTTAGTTATTTATCATCTAAAATAGGTTTTTTTGTTCTATAATCTGGATTTATCGAATTGGCAGTAACAAAGACATTATTCTTGGTTTAAAACAACATTTGCAGTATTCAAGGTGAAAAAGTTGAAACTATCACCAAAGAAAGGACGTCTATTACTATTTTAGCATTTTAAGTGCATAGTACAGGAAGTAAGCGATGGGATCAAGGGGGAAAGACAAGCCGTTGGCAGCAGGAGTAACCTTATGGTGTGGAATGTAATGGTGCCACACATAGCGTGCTTCCCCTGATAATAACAGAATAGATCGAGGTGGGAGATAAATAGCTCTCCTCAAGAACTTTGAGCTCTTCTCAGAATTTTGAGCTTCTTCATCACTTAATGTGTCGGGGCTTGTCAGCCAAACACCAGTAGAATACTTTCTGAACTCCATGATGCAAGGCCCTGCCAATGAAAGGCTGAAAATTAAATCTTCAAATGCTGAATGGGTGTCAATATGCGGAGACAAACCCACGCCGGGTGGATATTCATTAACCTGTTAAAGATTTTGAAATATTTCTTGAAGTTAACCATAAAAGTTTCATGACATCCACAACATTTGAAAACATAACATATCACTGAAAAATAAAAACATTACAACACTGCAATTCAGACAAGAGCTAATTCCCTTTCCCAGCATAAAGCAAGACAATGTGTCATGGATGGACAGCTCATAGATGAATAGATATCAGATGTGAAACTAACTCACCGTGAGCTGGTCCAAAAGTACAGTTTCAGCGTAACCAAGCTTTTGAAAAAATGACATCTTTTCAAGTATTGGGGAAAGAAATGATGGAAGTTCACCCAAGTACTGGTTTGCGTTGACATTCCTTGTCTGCAGGGATGAATAGAAAGAGAAATTAAATAAATGAAATTAGATTTTAAAACCCTATTAGCCTTTGGAAGCTATATTCTATTGAAATAGATAACAAATGTAAGAGAGATCATAAGCAGAGAATGTCCAGAGTTCCTCAAGTCATAAAGCCCCATATTATGCTCTTAATCCCTAATGACAGCTTCAATCATATAAATTGAAATATAAACTGGCATCTGCAGATGAACTTTTTAAGCAGTTGTGAATTGTCAACCAAACTTATTTTACTCTAGTCTTCATCATCTTTGGTGGGTATGCTTCATTTGACAGGGGGCGATGGAGTTTTAGAATATCCAGATTTTGATCTACGGAAACAGGTCATAGAAGCAAACAAGATAAAAGAAACTACAGTCAGACCTCTCCTGTATAACAGTCATTCACTACACAAGTCAAGTTTCTGGAACCCATTTTTATATTATGTTATAATGTATGTCCTATGTAACAGCACTTCACTATAGTAGCCAAAAAATATCAGAATGAACGAGGTTTGACTATATTTCTTCACATACACATAACATGCTGCATACACATCTGATGTTGGAAAAGTATAAGAATCAAAAATATGTTTTTGCTATATGCTGGTTTAACACAGTTGCATTTCAAACACCAACAGTTTGCACTTACACTATATTGGAACTCATAACCATAATGCTGAACCCTTCTTTTAGCAAGTTTTTGCCAAGGCCTTGTATCAACAGCTGCAAGTAGTTCCTAAAGATGCAAAGAAGCTGAGTTAGATTTAAGTGGAACTTTTCACATAAGGTTTGAGAAAAAATGGAGTAGATATAAGCACAGTCCAAATAAAATCCTATATGCTTTTCCTGCAAAATGAGATCCCTGACCTTCTCTTCTTCGGCACTGATAAAGTCATGAATCAAGTAAAGACCAGGAATATCTAACTCTGAAGCTGCCATAGACACCGGAATTGAGTCATCAACTGCAACCTTAACCAGAAAGCAAGCTTGTCAAGAATAGAAACATATGCAAACTATCAACAAAAGTTGCTCATGGGGTTAAAGACGAACAACTCGGTAACCTCTATGCTGAACTGTACAAATTCAACTTACGCACTGGCCTTAGTTCCCGAAAATGACATGGCCAACGTTGGCAAAATAACACAAAATCTAATTCCTCAAAATGAGCACTTACATTAAACATGATCACTATCAGGCACAACTGCTCTACTTAAAAGTAGGTGCATTGGTTCCTCTATCATCTTTCAGACATCGAGTTTTCATCTATCAATGTTTACTCAGGTATGCCGATATGTTAACAGAAGGAAGAACAGTCACATAAGAAAGTTTCAAGTCAAATGTGTCCTTCAGAAGCTCTTTGCATTCAGTTTCCTTATCACATGCTTTAAAGCTGATTCTCTAAAAGGCACTTTATATTCAAAATTCAAATAATAATTGAACCGACATGCTCAAAGGAGAAGCACTATAAACAATCTCATGACAATTACAAGACTGTACAAAATTCAAGACATTGATGTGGATAAAGATATTTCACCTGACAAACAGAGTGTACAGAATACTGAATGTGCAAACACCGGCCTCCGAGCTCAGGACATGCACGTCTATTCAAAGCCTTCAAGGCAGACTCTGCAGACTTCTCTTCATGGTAAGACACAATAACTCTAGTGCCACTTTCATCGGCGAGATAGACTCCCTTGACTGGACCATATGCACCAAACACAGCTTCAATTGTGTCAAAAGTGAATCCAACCGCAGGTCCACAATTGGCCACATAAAGATTTGGACTTGATTCGATAGTCCCTCCAGGACGTTTAAATCTCGGCAAACCCATGTATTATGGTCAATGCCTACAACAAGAAAGAATGTACCTTAACGTCCTCACCATATTTATCCATTTCCTTTGGTAATTGAGAGCAATTGAGCACGAGACACCACACAGGTCCTTCCCATGTAGAGGTGGCAAAATGGTTCAAAGAAAACAGTTAACCACCCATATTGTCCACTAAAAAATGGGTTGGATAATGAACTATTTAAAAACGGGTCAGATATGGTTAAGAATCATATTATCCATTTAGAAAATGGATAACTAATGAGTAACCAATGGATAACAAATGGGTCTACCTTTTACATTTGTAAAGTCTCAAATTGGGAGTTCCTCAAGTTAGGGAGACTAAGAATTCTCCCAAAAGTGATCATATACAAGAAGTCATGGATAATATGGGTTACCCATATTATCCGCCGGTTAACCCGTTTTTTATCCGTATTAAATATGGGTTGGGTCGGATAATTGATCCGTTTTTGCATTACCCGTTTTCGACCCGAACCAATCCGACCCGCCCCGCCCGTTTGCCACTCCTATTCCCATGTATGGAATCATCCAAAATATTTAATTGATCACACAACTCTTGTAATTCATCCAATTATTGAACTAGTACGGCTCAGTTTTTCCAGAATTGCTCACATATCAGATAATTTTAAACAAAAGCTTGTAAGTAGCTAAATAACAAACCTAACCTCCAATTTTCAAAGTAATTAAAAATTGATCTTTGATAGTTAAAAAAAATGTAGCATACCCTGGTTTTCAAGATTTACATATTCCAACTCAACATAGAACTTTAGATAGCTCAATAGTTTCATATTGATACACAGATTTATGGTGCTACTTGGCAAGCTTACCATTTTTCATAATAAAAGAAAATAATTGACATTTTTAAGCTTGAAAATTTTGTGCTAAATCCAGAAAGTACCATTCTTGCATCTACATTTAACTAGATTATTCATTATATACAGTGAAATATAGCTCCCTCAAACTAATTACACTTTCTAATTCATGTTATTGTTCCACCACAGAAAATAATATAATTCTTCGGGAATATACCTTACCCGAATTATGAAACAAGCATGAGAACAGGAATTTGCAACCTATTTTAAATTTTGTTTGTCTATTTATTTTTGTTTAAAAGACAAAACCAAATCTTTTTTTCTGAATTAAATAAGAATAAATTCGTTATGTTTAAAAATGAAAAATCACAAAAGAGAAATCTTACTAGCAAAACAGCTCCGCCCACCAAGGGTCTGTGTCGCAAATATACTGAAACGAAGAGAGATTTCTCTTTACGCTGTTCCAGAAATATATGTTGAAGTTTTAGTGAGCCAAAATCTCAACGTAGTCCTCATAGTTAATACTCAAGTTACGAATGAACCCCTTGTTTTGTTTTATGGTGTTAATTCGCCACTATATGTTTGGGAAAATATCAACTAAATTCTCATGGTCAGTGGTTAAGTAGCAAAGTGTCGGCTAACTTGATCTTAGTGTGATGACCCGCCATGTCATCACGCCACATAGGCGCAATTTGGCATATATTAATGTCATGCGGAAGCTTACATAAGAGGAAGGCTAGTATTTGTGAGAAGATTCTAGAGAAGTATGGACATTTACTTAGGAAGAACCTAGATCCTTAAGGATTTACTAAGAAAGTCCTTGGAATCTTCTAGGCTTATAAAGAATTCTAGAGAAAGCTCATTATCTTGTAAATATCAAGGACTTGTATAATAATTAATATTTACATGCTAGCCCCTAGAAGACTAGTATATAAAGGGGGCCGCTCATTTGTAATTCATCAAGCAAACAATTCAAGTCATCTTGAGTGTAGTACAATGCTTCATTTAACAATTCTCTTGTGTTCTTTCTTCCATTCTCTTAGAGATCTTGAGTGTAGTAAGGCTGACTTGGCATAGTAAGAACGTGAGCAAGTTGTGCAAGATCATGAGCGAGTTGTCAAGTGTTGCACGTGTATTTAGTTAACAACTAAGGACGTGACAACGTGCTATCAGAGCCAGGTTTCAACTAAGGGAATGGCGAACGACGGAGAAATTAATGCTACCAACACCCAAGTCAACGTCATCCAGGATGTTGCTGGCAAGAGAGGCCATGGAAAAAAGAGAAATGCCACCAACAAGAGACAGGAGGTGCCACCCGAGGTTATGTCAAATGAAGGACTTACATCCCAAGAACCATCTGCCACTGAGGCGAGCGAGGATGAAGTGGAGGTCCTGCCCGAGGACGTCTCGCTCGGTAAAGAGTGGGTGATGAATATGAACGCGGGGATGGCGCCGTGGAGATCTTTGGCCAACGATTGGGTAAGGTGGAAGGCACCCTTAGCGTTCTTGAGGGGCACACTCTTGAAGAGATTGGGAGTATCTGAAATGACTTGGAGGGACGTACACAGACCGAGATGGAACTAAGGCAAACCATCACTGCCTTAGAGTGCATACTCATGGAGGCTTTGAGTATTATCGATGATATGAAGGCAAAGATAGATTTAATCGAGGAGCATGACAATGCTGGCGTGACCGAGGCAGCCAGCAATGTTGTGGTGACGAGAGAGGCCAAGATCGAGGCTGCCAAACCCCCGGTGTTCAAAGGTGTTCGTGATGCACAAGAAGTGAAAAACTTTCTTTGGCACTTGGAGAACTACTTCTGGCACGGGAAAGTGAGGGACGACGAGGCCAAGATCAACACTGCAGTATTGTACCTCTCAGAGACTGCCATCTTTTGGTGGAGAAGGAAGATGGCCGATGTGGATAAAAGTCTATGTACTATTAGCACATGGGATTAGTTCAAAGCCGAGTTCAAGGGACAATTCTTTCCAAACAATGTCTTGTACGAGGCAAGGCGCAAGCTTAGGGAATTGAAGCAAACATGGAGCATACGTAACTATGTCAAAGAGTTCACTACCCTTATGTTTCAGATCCCCAACTTGACCAATGATTACTTGTTGTTCCACTTCATGGACGGGTTGCAAAATCGGGCCAAGCAAGAGTTGCAACGCCGATAAGTCACTGATATAGACCAAGCCATAGTGGAGGCCGAATCATTGATGGATTTCAGGAATGACAAGCACGACAAAGGCAGTGGCAATAAGTCAAAGGTTAACAATGTTAGAGGCGGGGGAGATCGTGGCAAATGGAAGGAGATACATCAACAATACTCCAAGACTCAAGATTCCAAAAAGTCAAGTGGTCGTCAGGGCTACGCCGAGAAGAAGGCACAGGTCGAGAAGAAGGGATGCTACATATACGGAGGGCCGCATGGCTTCAAGAACTGTCCCGACCTAAAGAGCCTCAGCGCCATATTCTGTGAACGAAAGGAGCAACCGCAAGTAGAGAGTTAGGGAACCACACAATTAGGTATGATCGGATTATGCGGTGATGTCACAAAGCAAGCTATCCAACCTACCGATAATGGCAATCAGTACGTGGATCTCACCATCAACAACAAGCTCGCTCGTGCAATGGTGGATACTAGAGCAACTCATAATTTTGTGATGGAGGCTGCCGCAAAGAGACTAGAATTGAAGCTTGCTCCAAATAACTCTCGCATCAAGACAGTGAATGTCGAGGTACAAAATGCTCGTGGGGTAGCGAATGGAGTAGGTGTCAAATTGGGAGCTTGGAAAGGTATGACAAAATTTATCGTAACTGCTATGGATATCTTTGACATCATATTGGGGCAAGAGTTCTTTAGATATTGTCATACTTTAATCGACCCCTACCTTCAACGTCTCTTGGTTATGGAGCGAGAAGGAGCTTGCATGGTACCTACAATGACTATGCCACATGGATAGATCAAAGCACAAATCTCGGCTATGCAGGTTGTCAAGGGGATCAAGAAGGGGAAGCCAACGTTCGTGGCAACTATTGCAAGTCTAGAGGAAAAACAAGAGTTTTCAAGAGACATTGCCGCCTTGCATAGAGAAGTTGCTTGAGGAAAACGAAGATGTCATGCTCGAGGAGTTGCCTAAGCACTTGCCTCCTAGGCGAGAGGTGGATCATAAGATTGCGTTGGAGCCAGGGGCTAAACCACCTTCATTTGCCCCATATCGTATGGCACCGTCCGATCTAGAGGAGCTCAAGAAACAATTGAAAGAGTTGTTGGATGCTGGTCACATTCGCCCATCAAAGGCACCTTTCGACGCACCAGTATTGTTCCAGAAGAAGAAGGATAGATCGATGCGCTTGTGCATAGACTATCGAGCACTTAATAAGGTTATAGTGAAGAATAAGTACCCGATCCCACTCATTGCTGACTTGTTCGATAGACTTGGGAAAGCCAAGTACTTTACCAAGGTGGATCTTCGAAAGTGCTACTACCAGGTTCGCATTGCTGAAGGGGATGAGCCAAAGAAAGCATGTGTGATGAGATATGGAGCCTTTCAGTGGTTGGTGATGCCCTTTGGCTTAACCAATGCACCGGCCACATTTTGCACCCTTATGAACAAGATTTTTCATCCCTACCTTGATTAGTTCGTGGTAGTCTACCTAGATGACATAGTCATCTACAGCAACACCTTGGAGGAACACATGGAGCAATTAAGGAAAGTTTTCCAAGTCTTGCGGGAGACCGATCTATACATCAAGAGGGAGAAGTGCGAGTTTGCACAATCAAAGGTGCACTTCTTGGGCCATGTCATTAGAAGTGGAGAGCTACGCATGGACGAGGCTAAGGTACGTGCTATCCAGGAGCGGGAGGTACCTACAAAGGTAACGGAGTTAAGATCCTTCCTTGGCCTTGTGTGACGACCTGACCCGTCGTCTTATGAGTTACCGCCCCGTTTCCCCCACAATATGCTTCTCTATGTTTCAATATCAGTATTTGAGGTGATCGGGTAGAATTGGATTGGTTTTAGATGGAAATGAGACACTTAACCTCTTAAAGAGAAGCTTGTTTTGAAAAGTCAACCGAAAGTTGACTATTTAGTTATAGGGCTCGGATGTGAATTCCGGTGATTTGGTTAGCTTCGGGGGATGATTTGTGACTTAGGAGCGCGATCGGAATTGAATTTG